>VDFB02191597.1:0-12791 GCA_007258455.2 Sequoia sempervirens
CCAAAAATATATAAAAACCAATTAATCTTAGAAACAACAAGAAATCTTCATCATTTTCAGTTGTGTATTATGAAGCCTCTACAAAAAAAGTGAGCTTCACAACCCAATATCTCTATTTTAATAATGTTGTTCATAAGATTGTCAAAAAATTAAGCATGTCTTGCAATAGACCTTAAACAAATCCTATTAGAACAACCCTCAATTTCTCAAATTTATCATTTGATCCAAAGGACCCAACTCATTTGTAGTTTACTACTCCTCCCACTACTTATCATGATTTTGAGGGAAGATTCAATCATGAATTTTCCCTTTGCATACTTCCTCATTTGGAAGTGTGTTAACTAGATATATGTCTACTTGATTACCAATATACATTCAATATTGATAATGAAATACCATATGTATGGAACCATTCTGGAGTCCATAAGGACATAGTTGTAGGACCACCTAGGTCCCCTTCATTTATTGTGTGGCATAGTCCTAATAGTAAATGGCGATGTCTCTACCATGGTGGCTACCTACAAGGAAACTTAAGACTCATATTTGAATGTAATAAATAATAAATTTCCTATGTTTAAGTTGATTTTGAGTGCCCAAACGGCTATTTACACACATGTAAACCTTTTTCATTTTAGCATCAAATCCTATTTTTTTCATATGGATACATTTCTAAGACACAACCCTTATCATTTAGCTATTACACTAGTAACCTTACTACCTACATGTCCTTCCATCCCAACCACGATGGGGCTAACATTATTTTCATAGCCTTCTTTAACTACCACCACCATCGGTACTACTATCCTAGTGCATACCAAAGATCTCAATTCAAAATCCAACTCATACAAAATGTGTGTAGTTTGCAACAATAATTTTACTACCTGTTAATAGTCCAATTAACACAATGCAACATGAATAAAATAAAAGATTTTACCTCTTTTGAAAAGATGACAAATCATTTTTTTTGTATCTCCAAGGTCTCTATAGTTGGGTCTTAGTTGTGTTGGATACCTTAGTGTTGAATGATGAAAATTTTCCTAAAGGGCCTAAATTTATAGTTCAAAATTCTTGAGATGGTTTCTTTTTATGAATTTATATTTTCTAATGTTTGACTATTTTTTATTTTTCAGTTTTATGTTAATCTAATCTTAACATATTTGTAAAATAAAATGTATGAGAATTAGGGTGAACAAGAGATAAAATAAAGATGAATAGTCTAATTAAATATTTCATTTTTTATTTAAGAAAATTTGATAGGTTCACTTCAAAGCCCACTTTATCAAGATTAACAATTGTTTGATCTATAATAAAATAAGTGCAATATTTAAAGGAATTTAGAATTAATCATAAATATATTCATTACACCACGATATTACACATGAAAATTTAATGATAATTCTAATAAATCAGCAATAAATAGATATACAATTCAAAGTATTCTCAGCTCCATAGATATTAAACACATAAAGAATTGTTTAGTGCACTCTACCATTCTGGACATAAAGAGACAATTGAATAAAACTAATCTTTATTAATCCCACCAAGATTTTACTAAAAGAGTTAAATCTTGTACAATCTTTAATGCATCATTTTATAGGAAAATAAAGGAGATAAAAATATCCAATTTTATGCAATATATGTTGTAAAAAATTTCATGCAGTGATTTCTAACTTTAGATTAGTCCCAAAATAATTTTCATACTCCAATATTTAGAAACTATTACATCCATCAGATTATACAAGTTATTGCATGATTCTAAAACTAAAACTTAGCAATACCTAAAATATATGAACCACTTTATATGCTAAGTGAGAGCCATTTTACAAATTATAAATAAAATATTAAATTAACTAATTAATTGTTCCAACATATTAAACATAGAAAAAGCTTGGCTTGGTGCCAAAATTATTCAAATTCAAACATTTTGTTTCCCTTTCTTCTTTTTCTTGTGTTTAAGATAGTCATTTAAACACTTTTTAAATTTTGCATTGTTTGGATCATTTAATATATGAACTAAGAGCTTGGAATATTCACACATTTTCTGAGAGAAATCCAACTAATTATTCATATATGTTTGATCATTGACTATATTTCTAAAAA
Organism: Sequoia sempervirens; assembly: GCA_007258455.2. Taxonomy (NCBI): domain Eukaryota; kingdom Viridiplantae; phylum Streptophyta; class Pinopsida; order Cupressales; family Cupressaceae; genus Sequoia; species Sequoia sempervirens. The sequence continues at coordinate 2,101 of VDFB02191597.1, forward strand.
TCATACCTAACATACATCAACTATTCCATTGAATTTTCATCTACTTTGTTCCTTAGTCCATCCATTCTATCCTTTATTACCTATTGGATTTTGCATGTCAATTTAATGTCATGTTTATCCATATTTACCAAATTTGAATTGATTATTAGATATTAAATTTCTTCAAACTTGTCCCTAACTTTACTCAATCTTCTCATTCCTCAAGAATATTTTAAGTATACCATGCCATCAAGTCTTTCTTAAATGCTATTATTTTGGTAGTTTTGTCAATAAAATTCACATCACTTTCTTGCAAAATCCCATTTTCACTATCTCTTGGGGAGACATATTATTCAACTCTCTAATTGTCTAGGAAGATTCCTTTCATAGGATTCATCTTCTTTCCTCATAAGATCCATAAATTGGCTCAATATTAGATCAAGATGACAAAGTTGCTAGTGAAACTTACATCCAAATTCTATCTATTTACAAGCATTAAATAAAAGTGTATCTATCTAGCTATCTTATGCTTGTTCCTTTTGTTTTGTAGGCCGCTTTTTAAATCTGCAAACACTATATCTCAAGTATGGATTAATGACTTACAAATTTATCAAAATACTCCTATGAAATAATGCAAAATGCTTCCTAAACATGATAGCAAATCAAACTAAATTGAAAGCATGAAAGAAACAAGATACATATCTATTTCATAGTGGATTGGTGTCACATATGCTAGTGACCCTTTCCCAATCCTTGACCAAAGCTTAGAATAAAAATGCTATGAAGATGGTGGAGATGATAAATGGACAAGATAAGTTCTCAAAGAGAATGACCTTGCATCAAGTTGTGGAGATTGTGAAGATTGTGAAGGATTTGCTTGAGGATGATGCACCTATTTAAAGATTTTCAAAATGTTGAATGTTGAAGAGGGACCAATGTGGGATCAAAACAAGCCAATGAATTGAGGACACTTGTCATCATGTGATTAGTTGATGTGTGTGCAAAATTTGGGAAGAGTGCCCAAGAGGGGAAAGTGAATTCAAATTTTGCGCATATAAATGAAGAGGACAAAGAGAGCTTATTGATAAATGCCACGACTTGTCATGTTGAAAATGATTGTTTTTGGCAAAAATCAATGGGAGTGATTTATTGTGCAGAATGTGGGTCTAGATAATGCAAGTGGGATGTGATTGTATAGTATTAGATTAGGATTAGATGATGATGATTATCTTTGATTTAATGCGATTAGATATTGTTTTGGACTTTGATATTACGATTTATCGAGAAAATGGATAAGAAATATGATTTAGGATTTAATTTGAAGTCGATTTATTGGATGAATGGAATATGATTATGCATGATGTAAATTTGACATTAATGCTACATTTTGCCCCTCTTTGGAAACAATGTACTGTTGCGTTGGTTGAAATAACTTCGAAAATGATGAAATTAAAATTTCATGATTTTTAGATGCCCAGTGAGGAAAAGAAATTTTGGTACATTGCCCCCCCCGAGAGATCGAGCGAAAAGATTCGATTTGAGGGTCGATCTCGCGATAAAGAGGTTCAAAATGGGTGGTTATGGATGGCGATGCAAAGATGATTTCAAGATGCTTAGAATAACAAATCTATATTATTCTAAACAAATTAAATGATGATATGATATGAGATGGATGAGATGGATGATGTGATATGCTGTGATTATGCAACGGATGATTTATGAAATGCTTAGACTAACAGATCTATATTATGATGATGATATGCAATGCATGTGAAATGATCGATGTTTCCTATGATGTATGATATGAATGATATGTGATATGCTGACTATTTGTAGATGCAGGATGGATGCATGATGGATGCATGACGGATGCATGATGTTAGTGCGGGAATGAGATGATGACAAGAGGATCCAACAAGTCCATGATTGGTCGAGACTTTATTAGAGATGACGATGATAGATGATGATGATGATTTGCTTATCAAAGTTAGGATTTCGGGTCACCCTTTATTTTGATACAAGTACGATGCATCAAGGAATTTTATGAGGACGGGATGGCGTGATGGTACTTAGTGTGATGAACTGACTCAACAAGCGGAATAGGGTATTCTTGTTCACGCGACATACGGAAACCTTGGGAAGTACCCTATGCTAGAAAGCAAGTATTCACCAAGTTATTTTACAAGAATGTCCAACAATCATAGCAGACAAAAGATAATGATCATTGCCCCATTCCTATCTCTCTAAATCCTTGATTCGGATATCATCGAGAGGTCCTTGGAATGAGCGCAATAAGATAAATCAAAAGAAAAGATCAAGTACACAAACAAACCAATGTTCTTCATACCTTCAGCCAAAGGGATGTGTTTTGATAGGATAGGAATCCAATGATATCCAAAATGATGCCCATTGTCGGAGCGATATATCCTAGGACATACATTGTCTGTGAGGGATGATGATGATTTGATAAGTTGATTGATAGGCTGTTGATATAAGGTCGACTGACATGTTTGCGACTGATCAAGAGTTTGATTTTGTTTTAAAGATTTGTTGCTTCGATTTTGCTTTTACGATTGAAGTTTGCTATTGCTGACTGCTATGATTGTTCTACATTTCGCGTTACCAAGGATGAAGAAGGTGATGGGTTTATTATGGATGATTGATTATTATTGTGGGTGTGAGATGAGATGGATGGATTTTTCAAATATTTGGATGTTTTTAGCGTTTGAAATGTTTGAGGCTGTTTTTGGTGTTTGGATTTTTCAAATGTTTGATTTTTGATTTCTTTGATGTTTTGGGATTTTCATGTTTTGAATGTTTTGGATTTTGATGTTTTGAATGTTTTGGATTTTGATGTCACCGAGGGGGCTGATCAAGATATGAGCCTTGCCTCGTTTAAGCTTCGAGCGGCGTGGTCCGATTCCAATGTTTTTTGACATTTTTTGATTCTTAGGTGTTTTGGATTTTGATATGATTTGGATGTTTTTGGATTTTAGCATGATTTTGACAATTTGGATATGGATGTGTAATGATATGATTACTCTGTTTATGATTTTTTTATTTGAGACCAAACTATTGATAGATCAAGTTGATGGATTGATGATGATGATAACATTGTTGAGGGATACACAACAATGCAATGATAGTGTTATGCAACACAAGATTTGATGGGATTGATGATGATAACATTGTTGAGGGATACACAACAATGCAATGATAATTATACAACTGGATTTGATGGGTTGATAATGATAACATTGTCGAGGGTACACGACAATGCAAGGATAGTGTTAAGCAACACAAGGATATCCCGAGATGATGATTTTTTGATTGGATTTGATTGATCATGTTTGATGAAGCTTGGTTTCGAACAAAAGATGTTTGGATGATTTGATGTGATGTTTGATGTTCAACTTAGATGCAACTGATGTTGATTGTTGTTTGATGAAAGATGAAGACTGATAAGGAATGTGTTCTCGTCAAAATATGCCATGGGCTAGTGATTCAGATTTTTGCTCACAAGTGGTTTGACCAATATTATTTCATGTTTTCCAATGTTCGGATCACCACATAAGGTGAAGGATATAGAACAAGATTTATTCTAGAAGCAAGATGTACATATCTGCCCCCAATGTCTAGCAACGTATGGAATGCAATGGATGGATGCTCGGATAAGTGTATGGATGGATGGATATGGTAAGCACGCAAAGTATGCCAAGGATTATCTTGCGATAAGATAAGGTGTTCGAATAACGAATGCTCATTTGGATAATGCTTCATAGCTCAGATACCATAGGATAGGATAGGATCAATGAAAATGACCCATGTCAAGATGTTTTACCGTAAGCAAGCGTAAAGTGTGCTCCAAAATTTCATCAAAATCAAGATAACTTGGACTATGGATGAATATGGATGAAAATGGATTGGATAAATGGTTCATGGATGCGTGGATATATTATTGATAAGATGGATGGAATGCTCAATTTATTACGGATGGGATGAGATGCTTTCAACAGAACTAGCGCACGTAGATGCTCGATTCCACACATGACGCCTGTTTGCCAGGTTTTCATCATGGTCTTGCCCAAAGCGCCGCCCATGCGGTTTTCACTAGAGGACGATTTTTATCTTTACTATTTTCAATCCTTTTTTTGATTTTTTTGGATTTCCTTATTTTTTGATTTTTGTATTTTACGAAGATTCATCTTGAACCGGTGGTGTTGATGTAGATGCTTACGTCGCCAATGTGCCATCGATATCTGCTTGAAGAAGCTTCTTTGCTAAGATCGTGCGCCGGATACCGCCACGGGATTCTTGATCTCTTGACGTCGAGGTTAACTCACGTCTGCGACTAGGTACATCATAATGGAATTGCATGGAATCTATTATGATGGAGGGTTGTTGCCAATACGATCAATGTAAGAATTGGATATTATCGTGGGTGGATGGGTGTGTTTAGGGAGATAAGGAGGATATGGATTGAAGTTTGACTTGGAACCTTTGACTCAAACTTGGGAAGATGAGCAATGATGAGTGGATATCTGAGGAAGTTGTGCATGGAATTAGGACCAAGCGATACACTTTTATGCGTCGCGAAAAGCACTTTTGATTTTGCGGACGCTCTTTGATGGATACCTTTCCCTCTTTTAGTTTGCCCCACAGTTTCCTTGACTGATGGAGTTTGATAGGGATAATCTTTCTTTGTATTCTTTGGTATCCATATGTATTTGATTTGTCCATTATGCTTCTCGGCTTTTCTTGATTTGATAACATTCTTTGTGCTTTGATTCAGATCTTTCTTTTGACGTTGGTCCCAATTCATGGATGGGGTGATGGGTGGATGACGATTCATGATGTGACTGGTTGTAGTATTGACATCGGTTTCATCATAAGGATTCTTCATGCCTCTTATGTTGATGTTTGCTTGAGATGAAGTTGCCCCCAGTATGGTAGAAGTAGTACCTTCATGCTTTGATTCTGCTTGTTCTGAGATCTCTTGTATAGAATGCACTCTCTGATAAATGACCACCATAGGTGATGTTATTTCCATTTGCTGCTCCGCTAACTCTGGATGTTCTATCTGACTTGTTTTGTTGAGCGGATAATGATGGATATCTTTATTCATGATGTCCTCAATCTGAGTTTGGGACATATTTGATCTTGATGTTGACAACTCCGTTTGATTGTAGGAGTTGAGAATTTTCTCTTTTTGTGTAACAAAATCTTGTTCTAGATGAAGATCATCTACGTGCCCATTTGTAGAAAGCATCCCATGGGTAGATGGAGGAGTATGTGCTACATGGATATTATCGTCTTGCAGAGATAAGAGAGTATCCATTAGATTATTGTAGTATCTTGAAGATACAAATTCTTGATCTTGATTAATTTCGGAGTTGCTTTCGACATGCTTTGGATCAAGTTCTTGACATGGGGCAGCTTCAAAGGATGGATTTCTTACAAAGGACTTTTGGATGTCGACATTAGGCATGGTCAAGTTCAAGGTTCCTTCAGCATCTGTAGCCATGAGGTCAAAGGGGATCAACATGTTTTGAAAAGGACCATTGCTAGACTTTAGTGAAAGATTTTGATCATGCTTTGGAATAAATTCTTGAGATATGTCCTCTAACTCATAAGGCGATGTAGAGACATTTTCAATATGATCATAGGTGAACTGATTGTGCATTATGTCAATTGGATCAAATAACCCTAACACTCCTTGGAAGAGATCACTAAAAAGTGGCTCTTGATGTATGGTGAGTTTATCATCGGATTGTGTAGATACATCCTCAATGTGTTCTTCGATGGAGAGATTTTGATCATTGTTTTCGACAATTGTGGCGGAGGGATTTTCAATGTCTTTGACCATAGGGTCAAACAATGTTGACATTTCTTGAATTGGCTCATTGTCGAGTTTTGTTGGTGGATTTTGATCGTGATTCAAAAGTGACTCTTGACATTTGTCGATTTGATCATTGGATGAAGTAAACGTGTGCTCAGTGATGGATTGATCTTGATCCTTGTTTTCAATAGTTGTCATCTTTTGTGTTTGTGCTCGTGTTGGTTGGGTAGCTTGAGAGGCTTGGGAAACTTGAAAGGATTGTTGCACTTGTTGAGCTTGTGTTGCTTGTTGTTGTTGCAGCGATGTTTGAGCTTGATTTTGCTGTGAAGCTTGAGAAGCGTGCGTGGCTATAGGCGCTTGCCGAATTGTTTGATATTGTTGGAGCAATTGTTGGTATGCTTTGAATGAAGCATTGTAATTGCTTACTTGGCTTAGTCGCAATGGTGGTGGTGGTGGGATTGAAATTGTGTTGGATGTAGTGACAAGTGTTTGGGATACGCTCGGAGCGATCATGGTAGTGAGGGGTTGAGATGTGATGGGAGTGATAGTGGTGTTTGGAATGATTGAAGGGATAGTGATGGTTGGATTGACCGAGGTGATAGGCCCTTGGGAGACCGTATTTTGATTTGGGATCAATGTTGTTGTTTGATTAGATACCATCCATTGGTGTGATGCCGATGGTATATTCAAAGGATTTGTCGTGATGGTTTGATTGATGTTATGTGGATTGATTTGGGTGGCGCGATTGGTGTTAGGTAAAGGGGGAATCCCTAAACCAAGGAATGATGTAGGTAATGGTGGTGGAAATTTCCCTTGGCGCAATGCCTCAACTATCTTGGAAAGTTCCGCAATTTGATCTCGCCAAATTTGTTCTTGATCTTGATCTTGACTCACTTGAGATAGTTGATTTGGCTTGTGTTCAAGTAGTTTTGGCATGCATGCTTGTGGTTTTTGAATGGGATTATGGGAAAATTGACTTTGGATAATGTTCTGATTTGGCATGATAGGATGAACAATGTTGGTATTGGGAATCATTTTTCCAAAGGTTTCCGAGTTAGGATTCATGTTTCGAAAAAATGCATTTGGTACATCCACATTTGGTTTGTAGGAATTTGGTGGAATGATGTTGCTCGTTTGAAGACTCATGTATTGATTGTTTGGAGGATAGACTTGTAAGTTTGGACTTTGATTGAAATCTATCATGGGGGGATGTGTTCCAAAATTCAGATTGGGCATACCCACACTTGTTGTACCATTGACATTTGTCGAAGGAAATGATCCTATGCATGGATTTTGATAATTGATAGGCATTGCAAGGCTTTGAAGATTCAACTGATTTGGATTACCCAAGATGTATGGATCAATTTTATATTCCATGTTCTTCTTGTATTTTGACCTTGTTATGAAAGTGACCTCTAAGGTTCTTAGGATCAATGACGAGATGAAGGATGAAAGGTGTATGATATGAGTGATGAACGTTTAGGGACTTTGGATCAATACTAGACTTAGGGATTTTGATTTTGATTGTTTTCATGCGGATGATGAACTTGAAACCCTAAGATGTTGGATGTGATCTTTTAGGGTGAACTTGTTCAAAGGATGGTTGATAATTTAACTAAGTGTGCATGGAAGGATTCATCCAAACACACCTAACTAAACAAATGATTTTGATTTGGTTTGGAAATGTACCCAAGTCTAGGTAATGATGTTTTCAAAGCTTTAAAGTTGTTTGTGGGATGATGTTGATAAATGTTTGAGGTGAATGAAGTGTTTGATTTGATCCTAAGAGACTTAGAGAGACTTTGTTGACTAGGCCAAGGTATTGAAGAACACACTTTTCTCTAAGAGCAATCAAAAGACCAATATGACCAAGAGATATCAAGCACATGTGTGGGGTCCAATTTGTTATCTTTGCTTAATGAGTTCTTTTTACAAAAAACACTCTCTTGATTATGTTTCAAACTAAAGATGTCCTATGTCAAAATTCCTTTTCTTCCCACAAAGTGTTGTGTGGGAGTTCCAAGAAATTGAGGCAAAGGGATTTCCTAGGTTAACCCTAGTTAGAGCAAATGACGATATAAATTCAAGTGCTAAGAAACCTCTGGGACATATTATGTGAGTACCTTTTTAAATCTGCAAACACTATACCTCAAGCATGGATTAATGACTTACAAATTTATCAAAATACTCCTATGAAATAATGCAAAATGCTTCCTAAACATGATAGCAAATCAAACTAAATTGAAAGCATGAAAGAAACAAGATACATATCTATTTCATAGTGGATTGGTGTCACATGTGCTAGTGACCCTTTCCCAATCCTTGACCAAAGCTTAGGATAAAAATGCTATGAAGATGGTGGAGTGATGAGCAAGATGAGCTCTCAAATTAAGAGAGTAACCTTGCCTAAAATTGTGGAGGATTTGCTTGAGGATGAAGCCTGTATTTAAAGATTTTCAAAATGCTAAGTGTTGAGGAGAAACCAATGTGGGACTAAAGATTAAGCCAATGATAGGAGGACACTTGTCATCATGTGATTGGTTGATGCATGTGCAAGATTTGGGAAGAGTGCCCATGAGAGGGAAAATTTGAATTCAAATTTTCCATAAATCTTGAGAGGGGGACAAAGGAAAACAACAATAAATGCCACGATTTGACTTGTATGTTGAGGAAAATGATTGTTTTTAATAATAAATCAATAAAAGTGATTTATTGTGCAAGTGGCTAGGTCTAGATAATGCAAGTGGGATGTGATTAGCATTAGATTAGGATTAGATGATGATCATGCTGATTAATGCTGATTAGATGAGTTGACATTTTGGACTTTGATATTTGATTTATTTAAATCCAGAAAATGATGGAATATGATTTAGGATTTAATTTAAAGGAAGTCCTGATTTATTGGATGAATGGAATATGATTATGCATGATGTAATTTGGCTTATGTCTACAGTTTATTACCTATAGGCTATCTACATTAGCATTTGAAATCAAAATTTGGATATTGGTATAGGTACTTGGCTATGAAGTTACTAGAGCTTTTAGGCTTTTAACAAAATTTTGTAGCTATTGTAATTGCTCCCTAAGTTGTCTTTTAGTTTCTTGGTCCTTTTCTATTCTTACCTTCAATGACTCAAAATTTGTATCTAAAGAAGTTACCTCTTCCTCCCTCATCTTTTTGACAAAATTTATTTGAGTAACTTGATAATCTTGGTGAGCCATGTCTTTAACATCCTTATCTACAATATAAATTGTTATTTCAACAATCCTTTCTCTAATATGACTCATTTAGATTGTTGAGATGGCCTTAGGATTATTTTGGAGTTTTATTTATTAACCATAGTTGTTATCGCTTATAATTTCAATGAATTTAATTCAATATTTCTTCTCCTAGAAGAAAAACTCAACTTTAACCAAGTTGGGTGAGTAGGAACATTCTATGTCATTATATGTTTTTTTGTGAGGAACTAGGAGGAGAGTGTATCTATTGTTGTTGTGGAGGTGAAGTTGGAGGAGACTGAGGTATCTAGTATTGAGGAAGACTCTAAGGTGGGGGACTATATCTTTTGTTGATCCTGAAGTGTTTCTAAGTCATATCCATGCTTATCAAAATACTCTTCTTTTGTTTGATCTGAGTCATATCTTGTATCATCAATAATAATAGCTTTAGACTAAAACTCATTCTAGACTTGGAGGAGGCTATGGTATTTGCATAATATCCTCTCCCTTCTTCAATTATTTCTCCACTTTCTTTAGCACTCCATCTGTTGTGACTTTGGTTTCATCATCCTTCTTGGCCTTTAATGGTTATGGTGTTGTAGAAGTAGGTGGTTTTTCTGGTATCCTTGTAGGAGGAGGATTCATTTTAGAAGAGGGAGAGAATGGAGCAAATTGTGTTCTCCCATGTTGATCAATGTAAAGTGAAGGATATGGGAGAACAACATCTAGTTTTTCAAGATGATCTTGTTGCAAAGGTGTTGCTCAAAATCCACCTATCACGCCTACTTTAGTAGCTTCTTTTACTTTTGTAGGATTATCAAAGGATTTATTTAAATTTTTCTCAATTGGCTTTGATACCTAGGTTTTGAATCTTTTACATACAAGGGTGGATAACACTTATAATATCTTGGTCATTATGGTAATTTTCCTAGAAGTCCTCCATGGTAGCTTTATTGTTGGAAGTTTGGAAGTCTGCCATTGTTCATGCAGTATGGAAACATGACCATCAAATGTACTGATATAGGTTCATTTGGTTGACCCAATGTTGTCATTGATGTCAACATTGTGGGGAAGTATTTTTTGTGTCATTTGTATAGTACTGACTATACTAAAAAGTTGATCTATCAAAAACTTGGCTAAGTGTTCTTTGTTGATGGTGTCGTGGTTTAGTGCATTATTTTTTGGGTATGCACTTCACCTCAGGAAGAGGTATAACTCTATGCTTTTAACCATATCATTATGATTGGCTTATATAGCTATATTCAAGATCTCAAGAAGTTTTATGGATCGTACTGGAAGATATCAATGCCAAAGTTCAACTCTGTCACTATCACCTCTCTGCTCAGTGTATTAGTATGTGAGATTCCACATTTCCTCAGGAAGAATGTTTTGGTACTACAGTTCTAGAGTTAGTCTCACTAATGTCGATGAAATGATAAATTGAAGAAAGATCAAATATAGAATTTGCATGTATTGGGAAGCATGCGTATGATTGTAAGTTTTTGTGATTAGGTCATATTCCTAGCTAACCTAATACTTGATATGTGTTGAGAACATTAAATATACATTTTGGATGTTAGTTAGATCTATTTTAGATCCATTCCAACTGATATCAATTACAAAGTTCAACTCTAGATATATCATTGTCATCTCT
>VDFB02191598.1:0-19028 GCA_007258455.2 Sequoia sempervirens
ATACCAAAGTCATAGGTCTGAGAACCCATAAACATAAGTGTGGTTAGAAAAGGACATTGAAGAGGGATCTATCATTTACTTAGCATTTGAACTTGAATAGGAAGCCTTGCAAAACATCTATTGTATTTGAATAGTAGAAAACCAAGCTAAATGCAAGACATTAAGAATTGAACTTACACCAAACAGAAAACTATCACTAGAAACTTAAAAGAAAATGTTTACCCCATATATGCTATGCTACCGCAGATAAATAGTTGCTTGCTAACATAGTTATCAAAAGAACAAAAAAGATATGCAAATGACTGCAAAAGCATGGATAAGAATCAAGCCACACCTTGTTTGCCAAGGCCATAATTTTGTGAAACAAAATGATCTTCGAGTTTCAGTTGTTTATGTAGAACACATTGTTACGAGGTTTATACCAAATATCAAAGGACAAAATTCTATTATTAATTTCTAAACAGTCCCGTCTTCGAAATTCTGCTTGCCAAAGGAGTACTTGTTTGCAAAAGATGCTAAACCCTTTGATTCAAGGGGAGCAAAACATAAGCTGGGCTGACTAAAAACGTCAAGAATTGGATTGAAATCTAGCTTCTGTAGTAGCGACTTTGTCCTCCAGCATCTTTGAAACAAAATAGATTCTTTAGTAGGAGAGAGGAAGACAACATTTTGTAAAAGTCAAGTAATTATTTTGTGCAGAATAAGTAAGTACCTGTGTTAATTTGCAAATCCCTTTTTAGCTGGGTGGAAGTCCGATAGCATTGTCTTGTTTGACAATTTCTATGATGCAGTTGTCCATGGAAAGTGTAAATGTTCCTTCTAATTGGAATTTGTGTAGCATGAACATCACCGCGGACATGTCTCTTTTGTAATTTAGATAAGGTATTGCTGCAAGTTGAGGGAAATTGTGTTCTAGCAATTCTTTCTGTAGGTAACAGTCCAAATCTCCATTCGTTGTGTGGATTGTGCATTCAAGGAATCGCCTGTATTGAAATTTTGTTGTTGTGCATGTTGTGCACTGGACAATGTCATTGTATGTTGTTTCAGTAAGAAAAACTCTTTGTTCACAAGTCACGCATACCGGCTGGTATGGTGGCAGGTGGACATTCTTTGGTTTCAAGGTGCCAACTACTTGGAATGGCAATGCAGATTTCATTAGAAGGCATAGCAATGTCTGGATGGAACAAAAGTAATGGAGAAGTATAAAATATAAGTGTCTAGTAATAATAGTTTTTCACTATTGAGATCTCTAGGCTAAGAAAAGTTAGATCAGTATTATAAAATGTATATCAGACCCTATATTTATCTTTCATTGATCTTTGTTGAAATTTTATTTTTCCAAATATAAGACACAAGTAGAGTATAAAACACAAAACAAGGAACAAGAGGGCTATCTGAAGCTGAAATAAATCTAGAATCCAAGAACCATGATTCTAATAGTTGATGTTCAGAATTGATTGATTGTCAATGAATTATGACATCTCACCGAATCTAGGTACAAAATTTCTCTAGGAACTAGTCTAGATTGCATTGTGTCTAAAACAATCTAAATCTTTTGAAGATAAGTGTACAATATTGTGAGGCTAGATACCTATGTGCTGGTAGAAACCAATTTCCCCAAGAAAGCTTTAGTACATAGGTCATTCAGTTCGTCAATTAACGTAGACTGTTTTGTTTGTATGAGTGTTGAGCCTATGTGTCCGCTGCGAACAATGTTTTTGAATAGTACCAGTGGCTTTGTTGCTGATGCCAATATCATTCGCACTTTTGCATAGGGTGTTTTAAAGCTGATAGGTACTATAATCTGTAAAGTGAACAATTTAGTCATTTGTCATGGCCAACAAAATGCATGATGAAAAGGATTTAGGGTGAGGTTTAAGATTATTGCATAATATCTTACAGTGGCTAAGTCGTTGTGCATGTCTCCATCTCTGATGTGTAGTTCATGTTGCATTGGCATTTGATAGTGAGCAGTAACAATAGCAACAACTGATCCAATAGGATAGCTATCTTTTGATTTAATCAGCTCTGAGATGGTTGTGTCAGGTATTAGTCTACACTCTTTGCAGACTTTAGGAATGGTTTGCATGGTGGTTTTACTAGTGAACTGGAGACAGTAATCAGCATCTCCTCTGTCATATTTTGATTTTTTTTTAATCACAAAGTTTGTGATTCGAATACTTGTACCAGGCGATAGATTTGGCAAGAATATGTCAATCAATTTGTTGTTAATGTTTGTTGTTATTGTCATTTGGCCATAGCTATCGACCAAGTCAAGATGTAGAATTGGTACTTTTGGCTGGGTTGGAGGGTTGTTGGTAGCAGCAGGGCCATAGATGACCAGGACATCACCTTCGAAGGCTACAGCCGATTGTTTTGTACAAATATCAAGTATGCTTGATGGCTGAACGAGTTCTGTCTTCATCCTGTAAATTGCAATAGCAGGAATCATAGAGATAGAATAAGCAACTGACACTGGTAAAAATGAAGTTACATATGGCATGAATGTTTTTAAATACTTGCCTCTTTTGTTGTTGGCTCTAACATGAATGAGCAGCATCATTTCGAGGGGTGGCTATGAAACGTGACAGATGTTGAAGACATAGTAAATGAACATAAATGTCAAATGTATATTTTGGCTAAGGGTAAACAATATCCGGATATTAGGCACATATTTTGTGGGATGAAAATGTTTAATATACTTGCCTCTTGTGCTCTTCCATGTCCTTGAGCAGAACAACATCATTTGGGAGGGTGCCTACATGTTGAGTCACAAGTGTTAGAAAGCCATTGCTACTAAACATCAATATCAAATGCATTTTTATTTCAGGCGAAAACAATATCAAGGATATTTAGTAGATATCTTTTGTGATCGGAAAATGTTTCAGAATCTTTCTTTTCTAACCGGCTTTTAGTTGAATGAAGCGCATCATTTGGAAGAAGGTACCTACATAATTGGTTGAAAAGTGTTAGATGATATAGGAACATTTATGTCCAGTACATTTTTATTTCAGGAAAAAGGATGAAGGATGCGGTATATATTTTTCATACTTCCTAGAGGCTGAGAAAATACTTACCTTTCTTCTTGGTAGGCCTTGACGGGTAGCATTATTAGCAAAGGTGCTCCCACATCCAGCAGGCAATAAGTGTTAGCCAAGCATACCTAATGAGCATTAGTGTGAATGATGCTCATTTAATGTAGGTTCCGCTGCGCAAGATGTGGTGAATACTTTCTCTTGTTCTTGAATCTCATTTGAGCAAGCAACGTCACTGGCAGAGGTGTCTACATCACTGACAGACAAGTGTTAGTAGGAATTGCTAGTGAGGATTAATGTGAAATGCATAATTCTAACACAAGGCAAAAGGATATTAAGAATGTGAGTACATATTTTCATCCATCTTTCGCTTGTTCGATGGCAGGTTTTCTGGCACCATGGAATGATCTTATTATGGTGTCTAGCAAACGGGATTGTTGTTTTCCAAATTCTCACACAGTGCATGCAATAGCAGATCTGTGCCAATGAATGGAACAAAAAAAATTGAATGAAAAACCTTGGTAGCAAGTAAACTAGTTTTCAAGCTTGTTGGTATCAAGCCTAAGACATTTACCAGTTTGAAGAGGGTCTTGTTGCCATAGTCTTGAGTCTATATAGCCAATTCAAAAAAGAGAGCTGCAACATAGAGGCATAAGCCAGTGCAAATTATTTTAACACTTAAAAGAGCTTATCACTTAGAAAATAAATGAAAAATAGGTATACTGAAAGTTGACTTCATCTATATGTCCCTCTACAGTTTTAAAACGCAGATTGGATTGACATTTTATGTATAGACCCTTATAATTTAGTATGTAGACTGTATTATTGAATAAATCATTTCTTAGTGTATGCATATAGGCTGATATGGCGATATTCTGTCTGTAATTGTTAAAAGTGATCAGATTATTTATATAAAAGAAATGGTAGATAGTTAGGCACTTGAGGGACTATAGCTGCAGTGGTGTAACATGAGTTCCAGACACAATGATCAGCTGCATTGATGTTGGTTTGCTTGCTTGCTTGGCAAAACTAGCTATGAAGTACTGGCCAAAGTAATTAAAACAACTCATCTCAAATATAATACCAGAAGACCAAAAATGTTGTGGGGCAAATTACCCTATTCTGCTGGAAATGATGGTGGCACAAGAACCAATCCTTTCAATGGTGAAAAAGAAGGAATCTGACATGTCAATCAAATTGAATATTTCTAGAAATAATAGAGCAAATTGGTATTTTTGAATTTTCTGTTCTACGTGGTAGACAAGGTAATTTGCAAAACAAGTACAAACAAAAATTGAAGTTTCAACCATAATGTTTATAAAATTTGAGTAGATGAATTCATGGAAAGAATGGTTGCGATTAGACGTGCATTTGACAGGGCACTTGCAAAGCGCTCCAAGCCATAGTCCACTATATGGTGGACGATGGCAAAAGATGCCTCGAGTCATGATTAATTTAAATTTTTAATAATTGGAATAATTTCATGGACCTAAACATTGAATGAGGATCTACATGGAGCAAAGCATTGATCCCTAACACAATGGAAGGTAATATGTGGAATCATAGCACGGTACCAAGTACCTATTTGAAACATTCTTACAGCCTAATATTGTAAGCATTAAGACTCTAACATGGAGACCTCTAAGTCACTGGAATGAACTATATTCCACGTGTGTTGACAAACATAAGCTTAAGAATCACAAGTCCTTGGATCTGCTCTGCAGCTGTGAAATCTGAAACAGAGAACTTTCAATGGTATTTTATATTAAGATATTTAATCAGTACATTAATTAGATTTGTCCAAAGCATACAAAGAAATATGGAAGCAAATAAAAATGGTAAAAGAATCAAAAGATTTGCAAATGCATCAAGCCATCACAACAAATGTCAAAATGAAGGTGCAGATTGATAAAATCTCCCTGCTCTTTGAGATCAAAATCAACAGGCAACTTTTGGCAAAAGAAAGCAGAGCTCAAGAGCTGTGCCAGGTTTTGTTTGATACTGAATTATCTCTTGCTGTTTAACCTTTTAGCGTAATCAAACAACATATACAGAGAATTGATCTAAGTACAAAAGCATTTTTTCAATGAAGAAAGTGCTGCCGGTGCAGGGGAAACATGAAGCTATTTAGAAATTGATGGAAGGGGCCACAAAATTTTGAGAAGATGAGTTTCCATATCAATATTAAAAATATGGTATCAAATCTCACAATGATTAAGCATTTGGAAAATTAATAAGTTACTTAATATTCAAACATTCATCACTAACAGTGTGACTCTCCTCCAAGGAAAACATACCCCAAAAATTGAATAGATATTTTAACCCATTTACTTATGCAGTTCTGACACCTTGCAAGAACTGAACATTATCAGATCTTGGATATAAAAGAACCAAGAAGACTTGAAAGTTCAAATAGGATGCAAAACAAAAGAATTCCTTACAAAAAGCACTCACTAAAAGGATATAGACACTTTTCTACTCTACAATTGAACTATTTTCTTATGATGCAATATGCTGACATGGTTAAACATTTGAATTGTCTTTGCTTATGATAATAAATTCAAACAGGGAAAAAATTTGGCATTGCCCTCTTTTCATTAATTATAAACTCAAATATAAAGTTGTATATACATGTTTTTGTTTCTTGGCATTTTGTTCAAATGTTGGCATATGTAAACAAGAGTATCTAATAGAGATATAACACTTTGTATCCAGTATTCGCCTTTGTAATCAAAAGGAATTTGACATGTCTGAGATACACACATAAACAACCAAAAATTTATAACATTGCTTTTATAATTTATTAGGAAGAGGATAATTGGAGTTGCAGAAAAAACTGATATAACACCACTGCTACTAAAAACTAAGAAACAAATTTGAGGCCATATCTTTTTCCACAAAAACATATAGACAAAATCTAAGAAACCAGCAAAAAGTAGTCAAAATTGAAATCAGATGGCCCTCCAGTGAAGCTTGGTAAATTAGATTCAGTGTCCAGTGAGAAAATTGCACACCACAGGTTGCTTCAGTCTCCATCGTTTGCAATACAGTGCCTGAATCTCTAGCCTTGGTGATCAAGGTGAGCTAGACAGTGTTAAACAACATATGTCCAGTCAACCCCCATCAATAATGTATGATATTCATGTATTTAATGTGAAACTATTTAGTAAGTATCATCAACACAAACGAAAGTTCAAGCTAACCTTTGCTACTTCAATCCTTCCAAGTTGTACTGCCAGATCAAATTTGTAGTCTGGGCCTGTAGACACTTCAAGTGATTCCTCTAACATGCCTCGTGACTCCAAAAATCGACCCACACTTCAAAAGATAGAATAAATTTTGATCAGCCAGATTCAACAACAAAAACTTCAAAAATTTGACTCTTTCATTCAAATATTATTTCTAATTGTGACAGAACAGAGGAGATTTGTCTAGACATGTCAATTAGCAAAACATCAGAATACATACTAAGCATACTTTATTGTTTCAACATAATATTCCAAAACATTTAGTTTGAAAACTACCTGTTGAGATACTCCCAATGAATTGTTGGTAAAACCTCATTTGCCCTGAGATCTACAACTTTTTGTTTCACTTCCCCTGCATACTGCCATCACATGCCAACCCTCAGATAAGATTGATATTATTAAAATAAAACATTATGTACTAAGGCAGATAACTGTGGATGTCTTTCTGCAATTATGGCAAAATGTTCAACAACAGAAAAACTGTCTCGGCGACTCTGCAACTACCCTCATGTGCATGAATGCAAAACATAAAAGAAAGCAGAGACATTTAGCATCTGCATTACTATTTGTCCACATCGAAGCAAGGGAATTTGGTTAAAACAGAATTTCCTAATTAGGCTGAGTTCAAAAGAACCATTTCCATATTGGGAAAACCTTATGTATCCTTGAACATTCATAAGTAACATGCAAAAACTTGTTTGATATGTTTATTAAAGGTGATTCTGTGAGATGATTTTGATAGTCATTTCTGTTGAGTCCTGTCTAAATCATTAATTGTATTGATAGACCATAACTAATTGGGGAAGCATAAGTCAGGATAGTCAATTGTGAATTACATCATATCAGATTAAATGCATAGTATAATAGCATTTCAAAATTGGAATGAATTAGGCTGGGTTACTACCTATAACCATAGCACTCGGATCATTGCTAGAATACATAATTAACCACAAACAAAACTTACATAGTTCATGGGATATATGGCTGAGTTTCTGATCCTAAGAATCCACTGCATTGTTTCAATTCCCCAACTATGTTTCTTGATCGTATCTATCATAATCATCATTAATTGAAGAGGCAAGATTTCTATATGCTCACCACATTCAGGATGGTCTAATCTTCTTGTACACTTGAGAATAGCTATTCGTGCATCAGCTTTAATTTGCATTGGTCTTCAATCTTCAGAGTATCAAAATAAAATTACAAATTACAAATGCAAAGTGAGAACTGTTTTTTATCAATTGTACCATTCTTAGTATTCTGGAATCAATTTTGCAAAAGGGGCACACTTTGTTTGACAAAATTGAGCATGTTTTGACTACAGCTGGAAATGAAGAGATATTGCAAAGTGGTATGTCCAATATGTATCTAGTATAGTGAAGTTGACAACACCACTTTCGATGTTGCGTATCCAAAAGTGGTCCAATAGACTGCCTGCATGTGTCGTTGGCTTGTCAACAAGTAGTGACAGCTTGTGTTGTTGCATAAATTCAAGGAGGAGTGCTTGTGTCTTTGTGGATTGTAGCATGTCAATGTTAAAGTCCCCAGCAACAATCAATTTGGAGGTTGGTGGCAATGAGCTGAGAATGTTTTCTATTAGGCTGAATAAATCATGAATGTGTGTGTTTGGTGTCAAGTACAAATTTGTGATATGTAGAGTGGTGCCTAGATGCAACAGGTCAATGGTTATTGATTCTATATAATTTGTTGCAAATGTCTGGATAGTTTGGATTGAAATTGTTTTCTTGCAACATGTTAGTAGACCATGAATACTGAATGCAGTATAGCAGTTGTGTGTTTCGTTAAGGAAATTGACATGGTCGAGGACATCGTCTCTTGTTTCCTGGAAACAAAGAACAGTTGCTTCCAGCAAGTCATAGTCATGGGCTATTTCTTGGGCATGCAATGCAAAGCTACATGTATTCAAAGAACATAGGCTGAAGTGGCTTGAACAGACAAGTGCAAGACTATGTTGTAGTTTCCATTCTGCCAACGTCGTGAGGCGTTGCATCTCATTATTTACTTTTTCTGAAACCTTGAAATTTTGTTCCTACAATTTATGTATGAGGTACAATGACTCGATGTTCCTTACACGTGATAAAGCAGTGTAAACAAGACCATGTTGGTACACTTTAGAGGGATCAAAAGCCAGTGTGTCCATTGTGAGACCTTGTGCTCTATGAATAGTTCATGCACAGGCAAGCTGTAAAGGGAATTGTGCTCTTGTGACTATTTTCATAGTTGTTCTAACTTTTCTAGTGATTCTTGTTATGGGTGTCCATGAAGGAAAAATACAATTTGTGTATAGATGTTGCATTCTTTGACGACGGGATTTGCCAACAGTAGGGTCATTGAATTGAATCCACACAATGTCTTGTTGGTCAGTTGTATATGTTTTAAAAATGCCATCTGCACCATTGACAAGGCCATCTTGTGTGTCAAGGTTACCAGCTATCAATTCAACTAAAATGTCTTGTTTGAGAAAAATTGTTGAAGGCAAGAATGACTTGTCCAAGTGAAATTGGATGCTATCAATGGTTGTATCTTGTTTGTCCACTGCTTCTAGAACGAAGAGCTTTGTGGGTAAGTAGTCTAGCATTTTTCTGTTGTGCTCATCAACTTGCAGAATTTCTGTGAAACAAGTATGGAAATTGTGGATCATTGGGGGGTGTCTTGTGTTGATGTTCAATTGCAGCATCAGTCATATGCTCCAGCCACATGCATACAAGAATAATTAAATATAGCCTCTATCTATTTAATTATTGTGATCAGTTGCTAATGAAGAGACATGTCTTAAACAATAATTACCCGTCTCTTGAAGAGACACGATTATCTCCTTGGGCCGACCTCTGTGTAGAGGCACAATTTTCTTGTTAAGTCAACTTTAGTTTATTAAAGAGACTTGTTTATTGTTGAGGCCGACATGACTCTCTTGAAGAGTCACGTCTCCCTCATTGAACTGTATTTATATTCATTCACTCCTCTCATCATTATTCAATTCAATTCATATCATTCACATTTCATATTCATACTTGTGCACTTCATTTAGATTATAGGAGTAATTGGGATTTGGTTTCTAGTCAAAATCTAAGGGTCATATTCAGTCAGTTTGTAATACTCTATTCAGACTCTTGTATCATCTGAAATTGCCATTCATTGGCTCATTGTATGTGTATCAGTTCTACTTGAACATTCAATAATAAAAGGAGATATTATTGGCTAGGTTTTTCACCCTCAAGGGGAGGGTTTTCCCAGGGAATTTGCTGTGTACTGTGTAAATTTGAATTAATTTTCTGTGCATCAAATTTGATCATATAATTTAACATCTTGTAGCACATTGCATTCAAGTAGCTGATGTCTTCACTAGTTTGCTGAGAAGTTCTAGCCCGATTAAGTACAGAAATGAAATGTTGATTTGATTGTCTAATCACGCTGCGTAATTCAAAGCATTTGACATTGTCAACCCAAAACGTGTATGGCATTTTCTCTTTGTCTATTGTTGGTTCCTCGAATATCCAAGTATCGCATATAGGTTGTGCTTGGTAGAAGTCTCCATAGAATATGATGTCTATATTGCCAAAAGGTTTTGTTGGTGTATGTTTGATTTGACGAAGTCTTCTATCAATGTTGTGAAGCATTTTCGAGCCAATCAAAGAGACTTCATCAATCAAAAGAATTTGCAACTGCTCAAACTTTTTGCTTAACGTGTCAGCTGTGTTTGAATCTAGTGGTAACATCTTTGAAGAATTGCATGGTAGATGAAAGATTGAATGTGCAGTGGTGCCACCTGCGTTAAATGCTGCTTTCCCTGTTGAAGCAACAACAATGCCTTTTGGTTTGAGGGGGTCACTGTCCAGCTGTTTATCGTAGAATCGGATCATTGCCTCGAAAATGGCTTTACCTGTGAACGTTTTGCCAGTGCCTGCTCCACCTGTCAAGAACAAGTAGAAAGGTTTATTGGGCACTAGTCTTTTTGCCATTAGTACATCCTTTAGTACCGATTGTTGTTCTTTGTTCAATTGTCTTCATAAATTGAAGTATTCCTTGTTGCTTAGGAGCAATGGGTGTGCTATCTCTAAAAACATTTTCTTAGAGATTGAGTCTGTGACCTTTCTACTTTTCATATGGTTTAGGTCGCTCATGATGTCGTATTTTTCTATGCCATTTTCCAATTTGCCTTTTTCAATTTCATTTGCAAGGTCAATTGTTGGGTGCATATCGTTGTCAACTGTCGTAGCAGCTTCGTCAATGTCACCCCATGTAGGAGCAATTTGTGCAGTGAACAATTTTTCGATTGCTGCAATTTGTGATTTTTTAGCATTGAACACTGCACTCCATGTTTCATATCCAACAAGCAAGGTTTGCTCACTTGTTCTAAAAGGCACATATAACATGAGTTTCTCTCTGCAATAATTCTCAGGGTCAATGTGTGGATTATATCTTACATAGCGAATGATCTGCGGAGTTGCTCTCTTTTGGAGCCTTGTTGAGCTCCCTGAATAAAAGGCAACGTATTCAACTAGTGACAAGTTGTCAAGAGCTTCTGGCCGCTGTGTGTATTTTTCTATTACAGATGAACACATGATATTTTCAGAATCATCTGGCTCCTTTGCTAATAGTTTTGGGCTTTTTAACATGAATACTCTATTTTCTAGTGGTGCAGTATTGATGAAAACCGTTTTCCTTGAGCATCTACGCAATGGCAATGAGAGAACAATATGAGCAGCTTGACGGCTGGACATTTGTTGGTAGTTTAGCAATGCATTGCCAAGTTTCGTATGAACTGTATTTTGCCATCATAAGCATGAGTGCACTGTTGCCGCAATTGCCGAAATGCAAGAGACAATGTTCTGTCTTGTTTTGTCATATATGAACTACAGTAAGATGCAGCAGCATATGCATCTAAAATAAATTGTGTCTGTATTTGCATACCAGAGGCTTGGTACTTTTTTTGCAAAGGAAAGCTTTCTATTTCAGAATTTAGGCAATTGCCATACACAGGTGCATTTTTTATCCATAGCAAGAAATGAACATGTTCATTGCCTCGGTTTTGGAATTCTGTCACAAAAGAGTAGTCCATGACTTGGCCAAAGAGCTCATGGTTTTTTAGCATCATTTTTTGAAATGCATTGATTCTATGATTAAAATACCGACTACAAATTACTGGGTTCTTTCTGATTTCAAAGTCCAGATCCCTATCCTCTATACTTTCATTGGAGTTGGTTTGTTGCTGAATGGATATTTGTTGTAGAGCTCTGCACAATGGTTCCCATAAGTGCTCAGCACTTGTCAATGTTACAAAAAATGTTGGAGGTCCCAATTGTCTTATCATTGCAAATATGTTTTTTTTGGTGTTTTCTAGGTAGTCTGGTGAGGTGTGGATGCTTTTTAATGTTCTGTAACCTAATGGAGATCTTAATATTTTTCTAGGGTAGCTGGATTGCGGACATCCTTTGCAACTAACTTTCTATCCTTTAATTCAGTTTTTCTTATGCAAATCCATGCCAGTGAAGATACTTGGCGAATAATTATCTTGATGGCTTTGAAGAAAATATTTGTTATGTGTGTTGCAAAGTCATTGTCTTTATGCATAAGCTCCCATTTTGCTATCTTTTGGTATGTTAAGCTTTTAGTCATGTCAGTTGGCCAGCTGAACCATAGAACAAAGTTGGGAAGTTCATTTCCTCTGCGTATGTGTCTTGGAAAATGCCAAGAGGTTTAAACCCTTCAGATGGTGCAATTTCAATGATGGTTGTGTCAAGGTCTTTGATTGAATGTGCATCATTGAACCAATGTATAACTGATTCAGATACGGGTTCATGATCATCTTCAGACATGTCATTGTCCATACTTGGTTCTGTTTCAGTATCTATATGCAATTTTGCTGTTCTCTTTGCCAATTGCTCTTCCCAGTCTTTATTTATGGAGATGTTTTGTTCTTTGTACAATGGTGTTCTTGATAGTGTCATTAAAGCATTCATCACAAGAGCAGGTCTAATATTTCCTTGTGCATATGCATTGTCATATTGTAGCTTCCGTTTTAGTCTAACTGCGACTGTTGTATTTTCATCTAGTTGCCTAGGCAATGCTTGTTGCACTTTATCAAAATCCACTGGAACATTGATGATTGTCCCAAGCAATCCATATTGTGCTCGCTTATATCCTAGTTGCCTGATCTGTGCAAAAGCAATGCGCAAAGACACAAGTCTTTCTTCAAGGGAGGTCAGTGACTGAACAACATCTATTGCTGCATTGCGTCTTATGCTCCAAGGTGTAGCAAAATAGGGAACCTTTGCATTTAAAATAGCCTTTGTGCATTGTTTACAAATAGATTGGCCAACTGCCAATGTTTTTTCATTAGTTGGAATAGGAAGCAAAGAGAAAGCTTGAGCAAGTGCATGATCAACCTTGCGCATATTTTGCTGAAAGTGAAGCATATCGCAAAGGCAACATGGTTGTGTAGGTGTGTCATTTATGCTTTGCAAGTATCTGTCAATGGATTTTTCTATTGTGTTTGGTTTTGTAAATTTCCATTTATTTTTTGTTTGTCGATCGCTAGCGATTGTGTTCTGGACTATAGAAGATGCAAACGATCTACATTTCAGATTTGGCATGTGAAAAGTATGATGTTTACCTACTGTGCGCATCTGTCTTTTAAGAGAATGTAATGATTGCTGATCCGACAGGTCTGTACCTGTGGTGCATACCTAATTTCGATTTTGCATATGCAAAAGACATTGCACTTGTGGGCGTTGCATTTGCTTTTTCATAGAATCTAATGATTGTTGATGGATTGGATTTGGACTACTATTGGAGGACTATTTTTTACTTGTGATGTTGCTACTACGTGGAACAGAAGTGGAACTTGTTGTCTGTGCAATGCTTCTGTGTGCTATGTTTCGATTACGCATTTTAGCTTTAAGAGAGTGCAATGTCTCATGTGATGTTGATTTTTTCTTTGTGTTTGGTGTAGATGTCTTCGGTTGTAGGCATTTGCTTACATCATTTAGTGAATGTGTTGCTGCAGGTTTCTGTTTTGTTTTTAAAAAATGCGGTGGCTGTTCATGGCCAAGATGCTGCCCAAGCCTGCATTTGTTGTTTGTTGTTTCAATATGGGCAGTTGCTACAGTTAACGGAGAGAGTGTGGCAGTTGCAATGTTTGAGTGGCAGGACTCTGTTGAAGAAATGTTTGCTTTCAGACAATTCATTCTCTGGTTGTGTATCAATTCTTTGCTTGTATTTGTTGTACAATTACCAAGTTCTGAAGATCTGTATATTTGGTTTGCAGCTTCTTTGAATGCTATTTGTTCATTTCGCATGCCCATTTGTTGTTGACCTATGCCACGTATTGTTGCTTTCAAACATCGTAAAGAGTTACAAACATGTAGGTTTGAGATGGGCAAAGTTCGTGTTCTTTTATGATCTAGACTTGCTGAAATGTAACTAGTTGTATTGTCTCTTGTAATATTGTACGTGGAAGTGGGGTGCGATGCAGTGCAAGCATCTGATTGGCAACTGCACAATGCTTTTGAAACAGCTAGGTTCCCTTCAAATGTAGGACTAGATGCAATTTTGAAGTCATTTGCCATATATTGAACAGCAACGGAACTGTTAATATGCATGTGATGAGTCAATTGTTGTTTTTGCTGAAGCGGTTCGTAATGATGATGATTTGAGCTGTCTAGAAAGCAAATCAGATTAAAGCTCTTCTTTGGCTCTTTGCTATTTCTGTATGTTTTTGAACCAGGCGATAGAGATGCTTGCCATACGTGTATTGTTGCATGGAATATGTGCGAGAGCCATAATATGCAAAATTCAGTCCCCTCAAGGCCACTTTGTACATATGGTATTCCAATGTTGGAAACTAATGATTGCAATCACAATAGACAATTGTTGTTTTCTATGGTATGCTGACCAGATGAGCTAAAGCATGCCAATGCATACTTTTTCTCGACTGCCTATGCATTTGCTAATGACTGGGCCATGAATAATTGCAAAGCAATTGGATCAAAGTGTTCATCAACCAGGAAAGCTATGGCTGCAAACATGCTTTCGCCACATGAAGCGGAAAATGTTGCAGGCCTACAAAGGCCAAGTGTATCAAATGCATTTGCAATTGTGGTCCAAGTGCTCTCGAAACTACAATATGTGTTTGCCAAGTGTCGTTGAATGTTTTGAATGCAATTGTACGTGTTTAGTCATGAAAACATAGGTTCAAAGTGTCCAGCAGCAGGATTTGTATTATGGAAAAGAATTGAAATCATAGGATTGCATCCGTCCTTGTTGAAATGCAAGTACCTTGTTTTGAACCTTGCAGACCAAATGCATATTGGTATGTCCAACCAATGTGCTAGCCATTTTAAACAAAATGTGTCACCCCAAAGCCCAGTTTCACCATTGTTATTATGCTCTGTGGCTGAAAGCCTCATTCTACGTAGGTATGTGTTTTTGTCTTCTACACCATGCAATTGCCTAAGGAATGTTGGATGCAAGTCATTTTCATAGGAACTTGAAGCTGTCATGTAGGCATTGCGAAGACGATGTAGAAAATGGTCAACAAGACCATTGCGTAGCTGATTTGGAGAATAGCGAGAGTGAAGCAAAACATGTATCGTGTCAAATAGGCAATCACCTACTTTGTAGTTGAATGAATCGATTCGGAAACAATGTGCATTGTGGAGAGCTTCATCAATTGATGTAAATTGTGGTTCAGTATTTGGTGTGTAGGTCTCCACATCAATTGGCTGTAGGGGAAGTTTTTGTTTTTTGGGTGGATTGTTTATGACCATATTGCCCAAATAGGGGTTTTTTTTGGCTAGAAGGCAGCCTATATTGTGACTATTCAGTAGTGCAATAGCTATTCAGCAAAAAAGACAGGTTGTATTGTGACTATTCAGCAGTATAATGACTATTTAGCAATATGCGAAACTTGCACTGTAGAATGCAATTGAATATAATTTTTCTTTTCTTTGCAAGCAAGTGAAGCAGAAATAAGTTTAGTATTCTACTACACACCTTTGTCACCAAGTCTGCAGGGGGGGTGTAACAATATCCTTGTATGTTATATGTTATAGGAGATGTAGTGTACGCCCTAGAAAACAAAATCAACAGTTAATTGTCAATGCATATGAGTAAAACAGAACCTGTATTGAAGTTGTCTAGGAATGAAATGCATATTTTTAAAAGGCCACAATATGGTAGGCATGATCATTAATTACTCACGTCGATGAGAACAGTGATGTGGAAGCTGTTAGATTATGACTTAATGCAGAATACCAACGCACCCCAGCTCCTGTACAACAAAAGCAACATTTTATTATCAATGCATTTGAGCATATATCTGGCAAAAGGAATAGAATAACTTAATAATGACCAATAAATGGAAGGGAGGAACTAATAGTTAGGAAAATGTATAAAAGGAAAATTCTGGGGGTGGAAGATTATTTGCAATTCTCTTCACTTTTTTTGTGAGAAGGATGCAACGAGCATTTTTTGGTCAATATGTTGGGTATTTACATGATTCTTGCATCCAAATAGTTGCTTAGAAACTGAGCATAATTCTGCTAGGTATAAGTGCAAAATCCATGTTATACAAGACCCAGTTGGAAAACATTTAGCCCATATATATATATAGGTCTATCATTAATTGCATATGTCGTAATATACAAGAATTATAGGTAGAGTTGCTCAATCCATATGCCCAATATGGAACAATTGTAAAGGAATAGTATACGGTAACCACAAATGTAAATTGTAAGTAGGTGTTGCATAGTCTTTGTATCGTTGCTTATTGCAATCGAACCTGCAACATGATAGGAAGTTTAAAATTAGTGACTAATCAACAAACAATCTCTTTCCATTGTGCATGTACTATACAATCCTAAGAAAAGCATTAAGTTGGAATTGTTACTGCTTACAGTATTTGCATCTATGTACAATTATATATACTGCAAAAGAATACATGGTCTAACATAGCAAATGCAAAAGGGGTCTAAAGATTGATGCCAGTAGCTTGAATCCTTCATGCTTGACACCACCTTTAGATGTGTTGATCCAAAGCTTCATAAATCTATTTGGAAATAGCAACAAGTGCCTGTCAGAAGAACAAGTACGTGTAACAATTTAAGCATGTACAAAATCCAAATTTTACATTGGAAAAAGCTAAAAAGAGAAGAAAACTTCCCGGTGAATATATCAATTGTCGTATTAATTTGCATAAAAACAAAGGCCATATGGGAAACAACAAACAACATAGGTAAATTGAAATTTTCAAATGTACTTTTGTATGTTGGTACAGGAAAATGCTCCAAAGCAAGAGAGGAAAATTTGTGTACCATTGTCAAATGTGTCTATAGCCCTTTGCACAGTGAAGCTGGTGTGTTCTTCGTCTACGTCCATAAAAATTTTCTGATTTCTGCATGGCATCTGCATGGTCTTTTTTATTCTGTTATGGAATCTAGAACAAATGTATTGAACAATATCAAAATAGGTCAACTGAAAATATCAAATATATTGTAATATGCTAATTCACCAAGAACTTGCAAAATAAGAGGCGAAATTTTGCATACCATTGCCAATTCTCTCCTTACACCTATGGGTAGTAAAGCTATTTTCTTCTTGCCGCATGGCCATAGGAACTGCTGATTTGTGCATGGAATATGTCTATGCTTCCACTTTTTGCAACGATGGACAAACTAAACCTATTTAGAAGAATGAGTTGCTGCCATAATGCAAAAAGGATTATAGAATCCATATTTTACAAATGCATGGTACAACACCATTCTCCTCAGCAGGTTCAAGCTACTCATCATTGCACTATTCATATGCAAAATGTGGAAGCATACATAGTGGAGTTGACTGTTTCTCAAAATGCAACACTAGTTATATGAAACACAAGTGGACCTTTTTTAAGAAGGCTCAAGCAGCTTCCGTCGTAATGCAATTGGAATCAAAGCTAAAATTCCCAAAAAAATAAATCTATCATCTTTCCCGTTCGCATGAAAGCACATGTACACAAAAAAAGCAGAAGCGTACACAAACCTTAGGAATCGTAGGATATGCACAATTTTTTTATTGATTAATAAATTATTGTTTAGATAGTGGGGCTGGGATATATTTCAAGCATTCCAAAAGCAATCATGACCCGACTGTGGTTGCATAAGTAATATACAAACATCTACTGACCCCACCCATATCCTCTAACCATTTTTAAACTACACCTAGAATTCAGATATATAGTGGTCATAGGCAGGGAGAACACCTGTACCGAGCATGAAGTCAAAAGCTGCCTTTTTTTTTTTTGCAAAAAAATTACACTAAAGAAGGACAAAAACCAGACACCAATAGCATCATGGTTGTGAGAATAATAAATGAGCATGAGGCTTCTATTGTCCACACTAAATAGACTAACTAGAAGGGCCTGCAGCTCCTAAATCCATGGGTGAAAGCCATCTACCTTCACACCACTTAACACATCAGAGTCAAGCAGCTATGTTGTGATGGACTTACCAAAGATGATAAATAACAGCAGGTCAATCAATAGAGTGGTATTCATTAGCTCTAACAATTTACAGAGGCATTAGGACTGCTATACACAAAAAATGTAGTCCAATATACAATGCAATAGGCAATATCTAACATAATAAAAAAAAGATAAAATCATGTAGCAGAAAATTGAGAAGCTACAGGTCAAACTCATAACCAAAAAGGCTTATAAGAAAAAAAGAAAAAGTTTCCTGTAAAGGTCTGGCTTGTCTGTCTGAAAGAAAAAGAAAAGGAAAAAGAATTCTGATTTCAGAAGTAGAAGGAAGAGAAAATGCTGCAAAGAAATGAAGTGGCCAGAACTTCGGATATCTAAGAATCCATGCTTTGCATTTATAATTCTTTACCAGAAGTCCCTGTATTTTTGTGGTTTCAGGACTTGATTCATGCAGGTTTCTCTCTTCCATTGGTTTCAACAAGGCACAATTTTATCTGTAATCTTTTCAGTGTGTGGCTATAGACCTGTGGTTTCAGATGATCATTAACCAGTGATGAATACCTTCGTAGTTTTTTGTTTTACACTAATGGCTTTTGATATGAAAAACACTGGTTTTTGATGCTTGACAGAGCCTAAATAATTTTGAAGACTAATTTCTCAAATGTTGGGCATCTTAATGATGCATGTAGTCAGTGAGAGGGAACTGTTGCTTATTGAGTGTCATTGTAGTAAGCGTTTGATTTTTCTCCAAGGGATTTCACTACAAACCCTACTTCCAAAATAGAAGCACATAATGATTTGATAATGTTGTAGGCTATTTCAATATGTATGATGGTTTGAAAATTTTATAGACTTTATATATTAACCATTGGAAACTGATTCAGAATTTTATGTCCCCTTGTTTCTCACTTGTTCCAACAACAATTAGCTAATCGGGAAATAGAAAACCATGTGTAACAAATGTGTGAGGCAATCATAAATTTGAGGAACAATGTAGAAATTTTGCTTTAATAAAATAAGTGCCCTGGACCATAGAATGAATGAATATATCTTCATTTGTTAGCAATCCTGAGAAGCCGACTAGAAGCACTCTGTGTTTGTGGGTTTGGATCACTTTTCATTGCATCATTTATATGCAAAATGAGGAAGCATACACAGTGTAGATGAACTGTTTGACAAGACACAAGACTGGGTGAAATGCATATAGGAAAACAAGAATTAAGAAACATGACTCTTTGGAGGACAAATAGTTATAAGAAATTTACA
>VDFB02191599.1:0-17130 GCA_007258455.2 Sequoia sempervirens
ATGAGTTCAATATTTGAGGGGTGTATCGTAGAAAAATGGCCCCTTGTCATTTTCATAGTATTTTAGGCCTTGCTTCACGATGCTTGGTCCATTTTTCTTTAATTTATTGATGTAATGTGGCTTGAATATGCACATTTAAGTTCTTAAATCAAAATAATGGCATCTTGTGAAGGTGTGTGAAGTGTTGTCTGTTCTACCTTTTCTGAACTCTACTCATTACAATTGACCTAAATTTGCACTTTTATTCATTATCAGAGTCCTATTTCAAAGTGTTGTAAGAACGTAACAAGATTTCATCTTTTCTAGGCATAATTTCACTATTTACACCTTTCTTATGCTTATTTGACCCCTTTATGCCCTTATAAGGCTTAATTAAGTGTATTTTTTAACGTAAACCCAACAAATAACATTAAATATGACTTAATTCCCGACACCCACTTTCAAGCCTAAGGTGGGACCCATTTTCCATGGGTGGCGAATGAGTCCCTCTTGGCTCCAAATTCAAAATATTTCAAATTTTCTTTCGGGTTTTTATTCAAAATTACTTGATGTTGGCCTATGATGAGATATCAATGGGTTACTAAGGAACAAGAATGTATAAATAAGTGTTTTTCTCATCATTTTACATCTCCTATAATCTTCTAACTCATTCAAGCATTCAACTAGCATTTAAGCACTTTGCATCCTATAATCAAGTATCAATCAAGCATTCAAGAGCTGCCATTAACACATTCAGATTTTCTTCAACAAGGGTTTGGTAAGTTGATAGGATTTGCATGTTATTTGTTTATCATTCTCTTTCATTTCATTATTTCATTAAGGCTTTGATTACCAAAGTGGGATTTGACCAAGGCAAATCCCTATAACCTAACCTTTAACCATTTTTCCCCTCTTGCATGTGTGTTTGTAGACTTTTGTATGCATATTTGACAATAATTTAGGTGTTGAAAAGTGGATAAGAAGTCAACAAATTTTTTCAAGCTAACATCTTATTTCAAGCTTGGAGAAGACATTCTTTCCATTTTCTATAGATTTGATTTTGGCAACCCAACAAGCAGACAACCTCAAATTTGGTGCTACAAAGTTGTCCCCTGATTTCTCAGAATTTTGGGAGAGGATTGATTCACCATCAGTGGCGAATGAGTCCCACCTTAAGGCTAGAAATCTAAAGTTTTGTCAGATTCTAGATCTCGACACTTAGAAATCTGTTCCTAACAATTTTCATCAAAAGAAAGATTGATTCGCCATCAATGGTGAATGAGTCCCACTGGTGATTTTCTATGATTCCAAATAGTAGTTAGAAGATTCTAGTTTCTCCAATTTTTTCCCAAGTGCACTCTAATTCAGTCTCTTTCTATTATGTTTTGCACTTATTCATTCATAGTTCATTGTTTGCAAACATCATTTTGTTTTCCAACATTGCATAAATTTTAGGTCTTGCATACATAATCAGTCATATAGATCATCTAATTGCACTTAGTTCATTCCATTTAGTCTAAACATCATACATTGCATAATTTGAATGAACCTAGCTAGCATTTTTGGCCTACCTCTCTCCTTTTAGGTGCAAAACCCTAGAAGAGTTAGAGAGTCTTGTGGTGCCAAAAATTTATGGTTCAGAGGGCACAATCTTAGTTGATGCATATCCAAACCCTTGGCAACTAGGATTATTTTACAAAAGTATAGGTTCTAGAATACCTTGCTCATGCAACCTGAGGCATTCTATTTTCTATCCCATGTTCTTGTAAATGAATATGACCTTTGCATATATATTAGAGGAGGGTTGAAAAAAATTGAATTAACCCTATTTCCCCCCTTTATTCTCATGAAATTTGTGAGAGACATGCCCTTTTGGATTTTAGTGGGAATATTTTTATAATCTAAATACAAGGTGTGAATATCATTTTGTATTGGGCTTTATGATTTCTTTTTTCTTTGATTTCTAAAATTATTTATATTATTTTGGTTCATTTGAAGAACTTGAGCCAGCATATCTTCTTCTTTTTGCATCCCCATAGAGGTGGCTGAGGAATTTTATATTGTTGAGAAATCAATAAAAACACATGAAAAATCCTTGACACAAAGTGATGAATTATTCATAGAATTAAATGTTTGCACCATTTCTACTCACCTTCCACTCATACATCACAAACTCACTATTTATTTATTTTATTTTTTTGCAAACAAGGCCCTCTACTTCTTCACATATTCCAAAATGATAATATATCATAGAGATCATGAGAGTCAATGAAGGTCTCCCAATTAGAGACCACAAATCAAACTTTAACATTGACTTGAACATGACTACCTTATTATCATACAGATCATGAGACTTAGTGAAGGTATCCCAATTAGAGACCACAAACCAAACTTTAGCATTGACTTGAACATGACTACCTACTTTGGGAAGTAAGTTAAACTCATTAGTCACAAAATAAAAAATAAAAATCAAGAAAAGTCCCCTAATGAAATCACCTCATGTCCCCTAGAATGAAATCATCCATGAGGTGATATCGAACATATATAAAATGTAAAAAGAAAGGTAGTGTATTCTAGTGAAAACCTCTCTAAGGAACTAGATGATGAGGAACTTGATCTCCACCTAACAATCTAGTCGTAGATAAAACAATTTGGGCATAGAAGAAGAAAAAATATCACCAACATGGTAACTTGTTTAATGCCTTTAAGGAGACAAAATTTTACATCCATATTACAAAAGGAATCTAAATTTTTTTTCATAGTCTTATGTATACATGTATAGTCTCTATAATAATTTTTATAACAAAAAAAATTATTTAATGATTAAAATGTTTAATAAATGAGCTTTAACACTAAAATCTCATAATTGTTTTGAAACAAAATTTTACTTTTCATCTTAAAATAGATGAAGGATTTCACCTTGTAGTTCATAATAAAGGACTAGAGCAGTCAAATTTGAGTAAAATTTTTTTACTTTTCATCTAAAATAGATGAGGATTTCACCTTGTAGTTCATACAATAAAGGACTAGAGTAAGTCAAAATTTAGAAAAGAAACAATTTTCTAAAAAATTGAATTGTTTCAAATCAATCAAAATACAAAATATAGTTAAATTTTTTTTACAATAACTATTAATAAATAAATTATTTAATGATATTTATATTAGTATTCAATATTAAAAACTAATTCAGCCTCATCAAATAAAATAACTATTTTCAATATTAAAAAATAACTCAGCCTCATAAATCAATGACTTAAAATGATGATAATAATTCCAAAATTACTGAAAATTGAATTTCTTTTTTATCACGAAGAGGCATTATTCTATATGAGCTTTCCAAGCTCATTTACTCCTTCGACGGTTAAGATGGAGTTACACAGCATGATTGATAGGAAAATGATTTTCAGCCGTCCATCATTTTTCGCCACTTTTCGGCTGTTTTTCGCCGGCCGTTTTTTCTGCTTTCCCTACATTACCCTTTCCCCAGCTATTTTTCCCCGACATACCCGAGGTCAATGCAGTGACTATGAAATCTGCGAAGTATGTTTATTAAAATGAAAATTACGGGGCGAGCTGCAGAAAAGGGTTTTAGAGTATTAACGAGCACATTTAGGTTTTAACAATGCCGCTCATTGTGTTTTTCGCCACTTTTTCGGCTGTTTATCGCCGGTTTTCACTGCTTTGCCCGCCATTTTTCACAATTTTAGAGTATGTTAAAATATTGGACAAGATTGGATATGCTAAAATATTTAAAGGTTTCCACAAGTTTTTCACCAATTCTATTAGTTTTTATTTGTCAAAACTTAATTTATTTTTCATAGTTATTATATTAGTTAATAAATTAATGTAAACATTAAAATTGAATAAGACATTATGACACACCGACTATTAAGGTTTTTTATAGATATCATTTTTAAAAAGTAAGGAAAAATAAATGTTTGTTCTACATTTAAAATTTAAAATCTAATTTCTGTATTATTTTAATTGTATTTTAAATTAAATGAAAATTATAACGATCAAGATCCTCATAATGAACACATTTAGGTTTTAACATTATGCAATCCGTATAATAAAAAATAAATTATAAATAATATGATTATATTATCTAATTATTATATATATTATATTTTTAACAAAATTATATATATATATATATAATATTTTATATTTTATTAATTAGTTTTAAATATATAATAAACAATTTGGTTTTTAACAGAGAATGCTATATTATATAATAATATAATAGTTAATACATAAAATAATGAGCAAATTTAGGTTTTAATATTACAACATCCTTTACCCTGCGTAGTTAAGTATAAATTAGCATAATTAATATATAATGCATATTTTAGGTTTTAAAATTTTTGACATCTTTTACCCTACATAGTTAAGTACAAATCTGCATAATAAAGTATGTTTATAAAAATGATAAATAATTAGTTTGAAATATATAATAATATTATTCTATAATAAAATAAAAATAAAAATATTAATATTAAAATCATTTTCTAAATTACCTATCAATTGATCTCATTTACTACACAAATGTGCGCAAAAGACAAGCCAATTTTAATATTAATTCACCTTCCACACCTCTTCGGCGTACCCATTGCACAAGGTGCCATAGCTAGTAAATAATTTATCTGAGACGTAGAAGTAGAACTCAGAATTCAAGCTCAAATATATATAAATTTAAATTCAAATTCCCAGTGAAAACCCATATAAAAAACTCCTTTCAAAATCTTTGTACGTCGGAGTGACGCTGCACAACAGTTAACATATTATTTTCCATTGAGTAAACAAACATACTGAATCATTTAGCTATCTGTTCGAAACCTGACCAGTTGGGGTATTGAAAGAAAACTACTGCTTTACAATGTCTTCGTAATTTACCCCTCAAATCTCAGAATCTTTATATGAAGCTTTCAATACAAATGAATTGAACTAAAAAATTGTCACAGAGAAACAGAAAATTGAAAGAAAGGCGGGAAAAAAAAAATCAGGTGGCTGTTGTTACGTTGAGCAGATGAAGCTCCCGGGAAATGCCATGCAAAACGAAGTAATTGGTGACAAACGCATCTGGCCGTACCACGGTAACGCCATTGATAACCAGACGCCTGGAATCTCCAGTGGACGTGATTTCAAGATTGTGGCCACGGAAAAGAGTCGGGATCTTGTGTTTGGGCGGAAGCCTGCGTAAGTCGGCTATGGTTAACCTCTGCGGCACCACGTGGAACGTCAGCTTGTCACCCACCACCGCCGACGCCGAAGATAAGCTGCTATAGCCGTCTATCGGCGCGAAAACCGTCACTCTGCCTGTGGAATTCCCTGTCGCTTCTGCCAGCCCGGCTTTTAACCGTTCAATCTGCAAATACGATAATTTAACAATAATTTAATGAGCTCTTTCTTCTTGTCACAATATTCACAGTCGTAATTTATGATTGATAAATAAAGTTCGCCTCATTTTCCAAAACAAATTTTAATTTTCTTTATAAAATTCAAATCTCCAGAGTTTTTTTTTTTTTAAATATTTTCACAAATTTCTGAGTTCATTTTGTCGAGAGTTCAAAAACTTTGTTTCAAATTCAATTGAAAAATGTCAAATGAACTAGCGAAGACAAGTTTTCAAACCCTAGGCTCAGTTTATGAGAAACAATACTTTCTTTGTTTAAAGTTTATAAAATTTGTTTGGATACATGCAAAATCTCTTCAACATATTTTGAAAATACTCGCTTGAATTTTTTATAAACATTCAGAAATTTTGGCAAAACATTCTCTTAAAAAGGCAGTATTTAAATTCACCTCAGACAATTTTCAAGATTTTTTAT
The DNA here is from genome assembly GCA_007258455.2 of Sequoia sempervirens. Classification (NCBI taxonomy): domain Eukaryota; kingdom Viridiplantae; phylum Streptophyta; class Pinopsida; order Cupressales; family Cupressaceae; genus Sequoia; species Sequoia sempervirens. Next base: position 5,808 of record VDFB02191599.1, read on the forward strand.
CTGGAACACAAATGGAAATTAGAGAAATAATTGTAAAAACTTGGAGTTAATTTCTGCAAAACAATATTTTCTTTCACGAATTCGACAGTTTTGTGGACACAAACAGAACGATAAGCGAAACAAATTGACGAAAATAAAGATTCTTTGCTTCAAATATTGAGAGACAATGTATCTTTATTTGTTTTTCACAGAAATGAAGAAAGTTCAGTTTAAGAAACTTCATGGCTAGAAAGATTAAGGAAATTGATTCCTATACTCGCTAGCTAAAAGTTATTGCAACTGAAAACATTTCCCTAAACTTGATAGATAATGAAGTTGCATAATATTTTACTCAGCTCTTTCAATTTGTCACAAAGTGAAATGAAATTGAAGAAAATTTTCTGAACTTGATAAACTTGACAGTTAGGAAAAACTTGAATAATATTTCAATTTGTCAAAAAATTGTAAAGAAACTAAAGAAATATTCTTAAACGGCACAGTACCAAAAAAGATTGCAAAGATCTTCCTTAGAAAATAATACTTACCTGTAAATTCATGGCTACGGAGAAGGACACGCATCCGTTGACACGCAAGGCGAGCTGCAACCTGCGCCACAGCTGCGAGGAGGTTGCGTTGTGGCGGCGCTGCATTGATGCCGCCTTGGCGTTCGGAAGAGGGAGGAAATCTGACTCAATGCAAGAGGGAAAAGGAAGGGAGTCGAACTGCGTCTGATTGATCGACCGATCGAAGTAATAAAACGGCTGATGCACGCCGTGGATTGTCAGGCCGCCGGCCGCAAAGATGTCCGGGTGGGAGACCACCACGCCGTTTAACGCCACGGTGCTGTTCTTGGTCTGCACAGCGGTGACGACCAAACCCTTGCCGTGAAGACGAGTGGGTAAGCAATCGTCAGAGGTGAGAAGCTGGAGGTCTTTCCAGAGGAGCATTTCGGTCGCCGTGTGGTAACGCAGGAGGTTGAGCATGAGCCAGGAAGGTAGCGTGGTATTCACCACCGCTGGGTCGTTTATGGCGAAAAACGTTGCAGGGCCAGACGGGAGGACCTCGACTGCAAACATTTCGAAAGCCGCGCCCATGATGTGGTAGCCTGCGTTTCTGAGGGCTGCACTAGCATTCATCACCAGCGGGTCAGCGGACGGCGAGTCCCACATTCTTGGAGGTTTGAAGGATACCTGTGGGGGATTCGATTCCATCCTGCCTTTTCCTGTGGACGAGACCGTAGCTATCGCCAACGCCATTGACACGAATATAGAAAGCAGGCTGGGAGCCCGTCCGCACGGCATTCTGATCTGAACCTGCTAATCTCTCCTGCAATAGAGCAAAGATTAATGTGTACAAGAGAACAAGACTGCGTATAAGAAAATTGCGTTGGAAGGGCTGGGTATATATAAAAAAATTGAGGTGGGAAAACGGTTTTACGCCTACTTCATTCTTGCTTAGAGATTCGTAATAGGAAATTGATTCTTGATTCTTGCTGGGTTTTACGCTTTCTTGATTCTTGTTTCTGTTATATTTTTCACGTTGAATTTAGACCGTCTGCCATAACTAAACCGAAATTAGAGAAACAAAAAATTTAGTAGTTGTGTTATATTTTGTAGAAATTTAAATTAGCCCACTATAACATTGGCAACCTGTCTCAGCTGCACCAGTTGAACATTAATTAATGCTTTGGACGTTGTTTGTAGATTATATTAATTAAGCTATGAATTTAAAACTACAATTGCAACTGGTGTGCAATGGGCATGCCAAAGAGGTAGATGGTCAATTAGAGAAAAAATTGGTCTATTTTTTGTATTCATTTTGTGTACTACATGAGGTCAATTGGTAGATCATTTAGCAAATGATTTTGTTTGTTTAACAAAGGTCTCAATAGAAAAGTGATAGCTTCAAATCAACATGAATCCAAACATGACTTCTCGAATCAATACCAATAGATAATTAATACATATATATATTTTATATAATACAAAATAAATTATATATAATATATTTGTACTTATTATTATATATTAAAAATTATATATTGGTATTATAAATTATATTCTATAATAAAAACTATTAAATACAAATAAAAATTATTATAATTAGTATTTAATATATTTTTAAATTGTATAAATTAAATTAACATGTACATCATTTAGCAAATGATAATGTTTGTGAGATAAATTCAAATAAATACTAGTATATTGTGATGTTTAAAATAGCATACATATATTATTGTGGATATAATGAAATTTCTACAAAGTAAATTTTTTATTAATTAAAATAAAATAAAATCATTTGCCTTCTAGTAATGACAGGAGTGATAAATGAGAACCAAGTTTGTTTAGATGAGGATAGAGTTGCAGGAATGGAAGTTTGAAGCATGACATAATCATTTTGTGTGGGGTAATGTTAAACAAGGGTGACCATTGTATTGAAAGTAGACAATAAATCATCTCAAGTTTAACAACATCTAAACAACTAAAACATTTCATGTACAACAGTTGCAAAGGTAATCTTGGAGCAAAGGTTTTACTTTGTGCCCTTGGCGCATAATGCTAGGAAGTAGGGGAGAGGGGCCCATAATGGAGCAGGGTTCAATAGTGGGGATAAAAGTAGTCCTTAATGGGCCCTATAGTGGAGCATCTTAATATCCAATTGTAAAACACTTTTTATCTATAAAGTACGCAAAGTGACAAATCATGTGATGCCACATTAGCTCACCAATAAAACATGACTTAGTGCACCACTATCGATCTCACTTTTTTTTTGGGCCCTTTTTGGATACCTCAACAAAAAGCATGTTGATGTGGCCCTAAAATGAAATATAGAAGTACATGAGTTGCCAAATAAATTTTTGTATAGAATTGGGAGTGATTTGAAATTTCTATGTAGGATTTTAAGAAATGTGAAGTTAGGGTGCTCCTTTATAGGCCCCTCTCCCCTAGGAACTATTGAGTTAATTTGCACGGGCCTTAGATTGTACAAGATATTCAAGCCACCTTGAGAGGCCAAATTAATTGTGTTCCAATTTGAGGCTCAAAGTGAAGTGAAACTCATGCATCCCTCCCTAAGCCAATCCGTACATTAGGGTTAAGTGGGAAAATAGGGGGTAGGGGATGTCCTCTAAACCAAGAGTGTTTCAGTCCCCTTTAACCCTTAAAAGGATATTTATTAGAGCCTCTTGAATATTCAGAACCTTGGCATCCTTGACTCCTACCCCATGGATTCCTATCCTACTGAAAAAAAACTCCTTCCACTCTAACTAGACATTCTCAAAACTACACAAGATCATTCAACAAATTGATTAGTAACATTGGTAAAAGATTTTGTAGAAGCAAACCTTCAAATCAAAAATATAAAGACTCTATGACACATCGAGCAAAGAATATGCACTTTTGTCACAAAGTATACCATATAACTCGAAAGCATAAAACTAGAAAATTTAGGATTCAAAAAACTTCACAAATACAACTCCAAAGAAAAACCTACATCATGACAAGGTTTCAACTTAATCAAATGATTTGCAAGGCAACAACAATGAGAACCCCATTCAAAAAAATTGAGATAAACCCAAAACAAGATATCTTCTCAAGAACATTGTCCCTATTTAAAATGATGGTAATGGTTTGCATCTCTCACAACAATTTCTCTTGCAACTATCTTGGAGATAAATTTTGTTCAGTGTGGCAATCAACGCATACTCAAAGGTGCTTAACAACTATAATAATTGTTCTAGGGGAGTTGTTTAACAAACCAAATACAAACCAACCAAATAAAAAACAAACCAAATACAATTGCCAACCTTTTGCTATGGTGGCAGAGAAATAATTATTTTTCCTCCTCTTTCATACCATTAAGTAAATGCCTTGAATCTGGAGAATGCCTTGTTGCCTTCATCTCCCAAGTCCAATTTCTCCAACTTTGCAAAGATCTCCTATGTTTGTGGATGTGATTTGTCTCCTACACAAAAAGCACGTACCATTTTATGGCCTTCAATCCAACTACATCCAGGGATATTTTTAATTCCTCAATCTTTCATGAATTTCCTTGCCATTTGAACCTCACCCCACTTGCCCACTTCTACATAAATGTTTGAGAGAAGAACATATGTCACAACATTTTTGGGATCCGAAACAAAAAAGCATTGTTGCTATAAATACTCTTAAGCCTATATTCATATGCGATCTACATGCACCCAAAAAAACACATCCATGCAACCACCACCTAGTGTCTCAATGATAAAGTGTAGTGTCTTCAAGATACTCAACCTGAGCAAGAAGGTCAACCATGCAAGCATAATGATTAACTGTAAGTTTAATGCAATAAGGGTTACTCATGTGATTGAAGTATGTACAACCCTCATCCACTAAACCTGCATGGCTGCATGCATATAGAACACAAACAAAGCCTACAATGTCAGGATATGTTCGAGAGTGCTTGATTAATTCAAAGATTTTGAGAGCATCTTTGCAAAATCCATGTTGTGCATATCCTGCAATCATTGCATTCCATGAGATGACATCTCTTTGGTGCATATTGTCAAACAGTTCCAGGACAGTTCCATGAGATGACATCTCTTTGGTGCATATTATCAAACAGTTCCAGGACAATTGCAACTGCAACATCTGATAAAATTCCTCTATTATTTATGCTTTGATGGATGTCCATACCCTGCTCCAATACTCCTATTTTGGCATAGTTGTGGAGTTTGGCTTTACACTTGCCAATCACATTTGCTTGAAAGTTTCTAAAGCTTTTTAAAAAATCCATTTTGTGCATATCCTGCAATCTTCCAAGTGATTTCTTGTCATTTCCCAAGCTCTCTCTTACCATTGCTGCGAACAGGGGAACTATTTTCTGCTTGGTTGAACAAACTTGTCCCTCATTGTGAGAGAAAAAAATAGCAGATTTTTCTTGAGAATCAAAAGAAGTTTCTGCAATTCTTTTCCGTCCTATTGTTCAAAAGATTATGCAAGGTGAATGCCTTTTTGTTTTTGGCTTTTCATCCCTATCTGAAGGACAACTGGTTTTAAGGAGTGTTCTTTCTAATGTTTTATTGCTTGAATTGCTTGCAGCCCTTTTGAAGGGTTCGAAAGTTTGTGTAATTCATCTTCAAGGGGCCAACAACACCTAATGCACCAAAGCAAGTGGGCAAATTTCAAAAGGCACGAATATCTCTCAAAGACATGAAGGAAATGCCTTCATTGTTGTTTTACCTGGACACTCCAGCCAAGTATGATGATGCAAAATTACTAAACCAAAATCATTTTTTGAGGTCAAGAGGCAGTATTACAAACAGAGTTCTGTTTGTTGAGGATGAGCTTTGCGATGCAGAAATAGACTGTAATTTCGTACTATATGGAGTTTCACTTCTGAGTTTTGTGCCACAGTAAACCATACTAAGAAACCATAAAATTGGGCCATAAATCTTGTATCAGTTTTATTAAGCATTTTAGAACTGTAGTTACATCTGTATATAATACGGATCAATCTCACTTCTTGTGAGCTATCCATGATATTCTTTTCGTTCCTGTACACATTGGATATTGAGTCTCATCTTTTTTATGTCTGATTATAAAGGATTAACATTCTGTTCAACCGAGGATTGAAAATAATAGATAGTTGTAACATACTAAAGCGTTATGAACTTGAAATGTTTTGAAGTTTGGACTTATTTGTAATATAGAGTAGCCCTGTATACCCGTCAAGCTCTGCAATTGTTTTGTAATTTCCATTTAAAGTTGTGCTAAATACAGTACCCGTGGCAAAATACTGTTATCCACAAAATATAAACCTTTTTTTTTGTAGATGTCCATTAAAAAAAAAAAAAAGGTTTGAATAAGAAAAAGGTAATGGGTGCTGGAGAAACAAGCTTAGAAGTAAACCATAGATAAGTACTCTGGAATTGCTGAAAACTTTTAGTTCCCCATCACTACCTATCTCTGGAAATCGTCATAGGAATTCTGTCACACAGTTCACGTGCCTTTTCTATGCTTCCAAATTTTGCATACATGTCTGACAGAGCATTTCTAGCTGTAATTTCTAAAAGAATCCCCCTTTCATGATGCTTTGATGGATGTCCATACCCTGTTCCAAAGCTCCCATTTTGGCACAGGCAGGGAGGATACTGGCGAAGGTTGTGGAATTTCTCTTTACACTTGCCAATTGCATTTGCTTGAAAGTTTCTAAAGCTTTTTCAACAAATCCATTTTATACATATCCTCCAATCATTGCAATCCATGAGACTGACATCTTTTTCAGGTATTCTGTCAAACAGTTCACGTGCCTTATTAATGCTTCAACTTTTTGCATGCATGTCTACAAGGGCAGTTGCGACTCTAATATCTGACAGAGGAGATAAAACTAGAGAAATAAAATCTATGCAAATTTGACTTGATTTAAGTGGTTCAACAGAGATCCATGATACCAAATGACTTCCAACTTAACTGCATATTCGGACCTAAAATTTTTGTTGATTTGAATACAAAGAACAATGTAACCACAGGGGTCAAACATTTACCTGCAGACTTCAACACGAGCCTTAAGTGTACAAAAAATCAAACTAAAGTTCACTGCCTCTCCACATTAGAATGTTTAAACACGAAATCAAAATAAAAAATCTGTTTTCCCCAAAAAAAATGAAAAATCCCCCCTTAACCAGATTGCAAGTGACGGTTAAATCCAGTCCATTACATAAAACAAAAGAGGCGTAGATATCTAGTGTCCATGATTACGAAGATTCGAGGTGTGCGTATTCTCATGTGTTCGAAAGCGGCATACGGATTCAGGGCAAACATTTCTAAATGACAAGTTTATATGCGGGATCCACATTTACAGAGCCATGTATATTCTGTGATAATCTCATGAATCTCTTCTCATGTCAGTTTTCAATATGTTTCCATACAATTTTCATTTGTAAGTATTGAAAATTTCTGAAAGGTAGCATCGCCATATGCAGAGGATGACATTCGGTGACATTCTAAAACTCTTTGTTGGAACACACTGACAAAAATGAAGGATGCAGATACATTCAATCATCTTGCACGATACACAGACAATACTGATCATTAAAAACCGCTAGAGATGAAAGAGAAAAATCAACAGATGAAACCGGTTCAATTGTATTGCATGGTCCAATAGATGATACCAGCCGTCGATGGCATATCTTAGCTCGAGCTTCTTCAAATAGGTAATGCCTTCAGCGTAATAAAAATCTTAAATTATATCAAAATTTAAATATAATCATTCCTATTAAAAGAGATTGGATTTTTTATGAATGAAATATTTTAACTCTATCATTCTTATTAGATAAAAAAAAATAAAAAAATTAGAGTTGTGTGGGTACAATACCGTGATGTTTCAAAGGGGTTAATTCTCATGATTGTATTATGTGTTTTAGGGATTTTGGAAACACCATTAAAAATTGTTAAGATTATAATTATTTTAAATTATTTCATATTTTTATTAATAAAATATTTTTAATATTTTAAAAGTTTATAATTTTTAGTAGATAATAGTTGTATTTTTTTTGTTTTGATGTTATAAAGTTAATTATCAAATTTAAGTTAAAGTTTGTATTTGTAATATAAATTGATTTTTTCTAAGTTTTACATTTAAGTTAAAATCTTACAAATGAAAATATAAATAAATTAAAGTTATATTTGTAATATAAGATGATTTTTTCTAAGTTTACATGTAAGTTCAAATTTTACAAATGAAATACAAAATATCATTTACCTTTAAATTATATATAAAATAGAATTATAGTTCTTAATTTAAAAAACAAGTATTCTACTATTCACATTAATTAATATTTGCACACTCTTTATTATATATGTACAAAATCTATCACATTAAATAAAAAGGGATTGTTTTAAAAGCATATAGAGTTCATATCTAAATCCTCAACAACTAAGTAGAAAAATACCTATCAAAAATAAATTGCTTGATAAATAATGTAAAGAGCAATCAAAATAGTAGAAGATCAAGATTTAGGGGATTAAATGCAACATATACAAATGTCCATTTGGAAATTATACAGAACTAAAAATTAATGTTCTAGCTCTATTGAGACCAATCCCTTTGTGAGAAAATAAACCACTAACACAAAAATAGCTAGGCTAAATAAATAAACTATCAATTGCACAATGGGTATATGGTGAATCTTTTGCTAAGTTCAAAATTGTTTGGGAAGAGTATATTATTTGAAGTAAAAAATAGTAGAATGTGAATTGGGGTTTGTTTAGAATTGTCAAGAAATTGATTAGAAATAACTGTAGGAAGATGAAATAGAAGTGAGTAAACATTGAACACATTAAATTTATATATTATAAAAAGAAAGTAAAAAATGTAACATTTTTTATATATAATTGAATATATTTTTCTTTTGTTGTAATCTTGAGCAAATAAATCATCTTGAAAATATAACAATGTATGCAATGAACAAATATTGTAGATATTAATGTCCATTTTTTAAACAAAATCATAATTTTAAAAATATGTCCAACACTATCTCTACTATTCCTCATTTGAGTTGTTTATGTAAGAGTTACTTTATAGTTATTTTTTATTCAAAAGTTATTTTATTTTATTTCCATTGTTTACTTTGTGAAGAGGTAAGGGCTATTTTGTTTAGAAGAGTTAGTTTTATTTTATTTTATTTACTTAAAAATTATTTTATAATTATTAATTTTAATTGAGAGTTTTTTAATACTTTTAGTTTTTTAAATATGTCATATGTTTTAATTTTTATGTACATGTTAACAACATGAAACTATTTGATGTCTCTATTGAGCACCTTCAAATTAAAAGCAGTGATTGATTTAGCTAAAGGAACAAACTTCATAATTGTATCTTAAGCAAACTAACAAAAAGTTGGAATGATGGAATTCTATAGCCTGAGAGAACACCATCACAAAATAAAATTACAAAAAATGATTTTGATGTCTACCTCAATGGGTGTATGATGTAAGCCAAAACTAGTCCAACCAATTTCATTTAGTTTACAATTATTTTAGTTGTGTATATTTTAAAATTTTAATGCTTCTTCTCATACCTCCATGACAAGGGATTATATAATCAATCAATTTGGGATGTACCATTTAAACAAGATTAAGCTGAATTCCAAGTTCCTGAAAAAACCCCTCCCTTAGGAAAGTATTCAATGTAGTTTAAGGAAAAAATGTAATTTAAATGCGGATGGTTTTTGGTCTTCATAAACCATTTGTTATAGTGATAAATTTCATTTTCTTGGCAAAATCAAAATTGAAAATACTTTAAATTTTGCAAGATCAGTTGAATAACAACTATGGTCTAAAATACAGACTAAACTGAAAGAATTGCAAGATGAGTATTGTCTCTGAGTCAATACACAAACCTGTATTCCATAGAAAAATTGATTTGTCTATTCAAGAGAGTGTTGCATGAAACATAATCACAACCAATGCTTTGTGGAAAATTTGCAACTATCCTTTGCATATAGTTTGATTTTACCACAATGATATAATACAGTTTATAGTTTGGAAATAAATTTATAAAATTTCAATGAAAAACTTGTTCATTTACCAGAATCAAAGAGGTTTTCCAATATTAGAAATTCCACTGCAATCACACTTTGTTGGTTCTTTGAACACCCATTTGTAGCACTTATCTGACACAACTTTATCCATCAATTTGTTAAACATAATATTAAATTCTACAACAATTGCATGGCATAAAAATGCTAAAGCTAAGGTCCTGTAAATAACAATAGAAGTATACAGACCCTTCTCCATAATTGTAGAGATGAGTTGACATTATTCTGAGTGCTTTTCTAATTGATCCATCCACGTCCAGGTCCTCTAAATAGAGAAAGCTAGAAGATTTCACCATTTTTTCTCTATCATTCCCATTAAACAAATTGTAGCTTTAAAGCTTAAAAAGCTACTCTGCTCAGGTTCGAGATACTTTTGTGATATTAAAAAAATGGTTCGTATAACATGTATACTCCATTTTTGAAACAGTTAAACACGTTAGAGAATGTGATGTACACCCTCCACGAAACATCTTATATTCCTACATCGCAACAACCTATCAATTTTCAATGGTTATGATTTTTTATTGAGTCGAGATTTAATCTCCTATTTTTGTGTAGAGGGAAATCCCAATCCACCCTACTGTGACTGGATAATTATTGATATTGAACTTTTGAGATTCAATTTAATCTAAGAAAAATATATATAATAGATTTAATAGTTGGATTATTGACATTTTAAGATAATTATGATTTTGAATTTTTGAGATTCAATTACTATTTGGTTAAAATAGTTAAATTAGATTAAATAAAAGTTTTGACATACAATTGCTACTTAGCGTAATGGTTAAATTAAATGGAGTTTTTATATAGAATAATTAAAAAATAGTTGGATAAAATGTGTGTTAGATTAAAAAATAATAGAGATTTGTGGTATTTATTGTCAAAGTTGTAATTAGATAAAGTTATGAACAATTAGATTAAATATACGTTATATAACCAATAATTAAAATAATTAATAATATGTGTAAGATAATTATTGATATTGAACTTTTGAGATTTAATTTAATCTAAGAAAAAATTATAATAGATTTAATTAAAAAAAATAGATTTAGTAGTTGGATTATTGACATGGTAAAATAATTATGATTTTGAAATTTTGAGATTCAATTACTATTTGGTTAAAATAGTTAAATTAGATTAAATAAAATTTTTTACATACAATTGTTACTTAGCTTAATAGTTAAATTAAATGGAGTTTTTATGTAGAATACTTAAAAAATAGTTGGATAAAATGTGTGTTGGATTAAAAAATAGTAGATATTTGTGGTATTTATTATCAAAGTTGTATTTAGATAATGTTATGAATAATTTGATTTAATATACTTTATATACCCAATAATTAAAATAATTACTGATATGTGTAAGATAATTATTGATATTGAACTTTTGAGATTCAATTTATTCTAAGAAAAAAATATTTTATAGATTTAATAGTTGGATTATTGATCTTTAGGAATAGGATGTCATTTAATTGCAATACACTAAACATATATTTCATGTGTATCTCTAAGTCCTTGGAAGTGGCCCAGCACTACAAGTTAGAAAAGATTAGGGTGGATAGAAGTGAACATATAGGGTGGCATTTGTAATTAATTCTAGTAAATGCAGGAACATGTGGGATCCCCAAGAAGAGCTCCTACAAAATAGGAGCACATGGGATACCCACATGGAAGGTGGAACCCACCTTGAGTTCAATTAACTATTTGGAGGAAAGATAACACTTTAGTAATGCATGTAAAGATCTTAGAAGTTGGTAATTGATATTTA
>VDFB02191600.1:0-126980 GCA_007258455.2 Sequoia sempervirens
ATGATATGGTTCTCAACAAATTGCTGCAATACAACATGAAGAAGGGTCTGCTAGAACTATAAAAAAATTCAAAATTTTATAATGATTTACTCATGTAAATTTCTCAATAATAATTAACTACATTTTGAGTCAGAAAAGGATGTAATTGGCCCTACAAAATATAATTACCCATGATCACCTTGTTCTACTCCTGAAAATCCTTCTGATCAAAGATATTGTGGCAAAAAAATCACATCAGCATGAGCTGGTATGGGTCTTCCCGACCTATTATGGGTTACAAGAACTTTTTATTACATCGATGAGACATCAAAAATGTTGTAGCAATCGATTACTAAAGAAGATATATCGGGGAGATTGGCTTATGGTCTCATCGATGAAGATAATCTATCGGCAAGAAAAGTCATCTCGGCATGAAAAATATATGCTAGCCCAAATGTTTAAGTCTCACCGATGAAGTTTCATCAGTGAGACCATCATTTCTTTCACCGAAAGGAGCACTAGGAATATATCGGTGAGACATGTGCAATCGATGTAAATCCTGAATGTTCACCCGACCCCCTAAGTTACACTGATAGGAGGATATCGGCAGGAGTTCTGGCGACATATTCAAGACCAAAAGAAAAGATATCGGCGAGACTTATAACATCAGAGGAACCACTAAATGTGTTAGTGATACTAAAAGTCAGGTCGATGAAGAAAAAAATGAACCAAAATGATTGTTAGGGTGACTCTTGGCGATGTATACGGGACAAATGTTAACATCGGTCAGATGTGTAGAGTGTTACCCCGATCAGTAGAGTATTAAGTGAACATTGGTTGGGGCCTAATGTATAGATCACCCAAAGTTTGAAGGTGTCTTTCCGACCAGTTCATTTGATTTGTTATCGGCGAGAATTATAACATCGGAGGAACCACTGAATGTGTTAGCGATACTAAAAGTCAGGCCAATGAAGAAACAAATGAACCAAAATGATTGTTAGGGTGACTCTTGGTGATGTATGCGAGACAAATGTTAACATTGGTTAGATGTGTAGAGTGTTACCCCGATCAACAGAGTATTCAGTGAATGTTGGTTGGGGCCTAATGTATAGATCACCCAAAGTTTGAAGGTGTCTTGCCAACCAATTCATTTGATGTGTTATCGGCGAGACTTATAACATCGGAGGAACCACTGAATGTGTTAGCGATACTAAAATTCAGGCTGATGAAGAAACAAATAACCTTAACGATTAATTCTATTGTATTCCAACTTCCATAGGTGAGGTGTCATTCTTCGTGGTTTTGATGTAGTCTCTTCTTTCCCATTGAAAAGATGTTTTTCAGTAGTTCAATACTTATGATTTATGTGGAGGAAGTGCCTATACTCATCAAACACCTACTTTCCTAAACTTGTTGAATGATGATATTTCATCTTTGGACCACAAATTAGACATGCAAATTTTCCATTTGTTTGAAGACTTGCAAGATCATATATAATTGGATTAAATATGTCAATTTTTATAATTATATATAATAAATAGATTATTTAAAAAACATGCATGATATCTACTTCATAAAATTAAATAGCATTAAAGTGCAGTCAAACGTTATAGCATACCAAAAAAATTTGTTAGCCTTGGCGCATCATGAATTGTCTATACAAGAATTGCATGGAATTGAAATTGTCTTTGTCCTATTGGTCTAGAGATGTCATACATAGTGATGACATTCCATAACTTTAGTAACTCATCAATAAGAGGCTCGATATATACATTCATATCTTTAACTTGGTACTTACCTAGTTGAATGAACATAAACATTACATAATTATTATAACCATTTTATTGCAATATATATATATTAATGTACATGACTATTAAATGAAAAAAAAAGTCATTATGCAACAAATAAGACAAATGAGATGCTACTACGTTAAAGAAAATTGATGTAAACAAATACCTGGAACAATCATTGACAACATTATGTGCTCCTTTTTTATTGACATCCATGGAGGAATGTTATTGTTGATAACAAAAACATGCCACACCGAGTAAATAAATATCAGCTCTCCAAATGGATTGACACCGTCCGCTGCCAATGAAAGCCTAAGATTACAAGGTTCTTTTTTAAAGTGTGGTCATTTTTCCTCCATGTCCCTAATGTGCTAAACCATCCACAAAAATTTGAAGAATGTCATCTCCACTTCTATTCCATGTATGGTAATCCATAAATTGTGCTAAGCTTTTGCACCTAAATAATCGTTGCATACATGGAATAATGAGAATATAACGAAGAACCTTGCGAGACACCTTTTTTGTTAGTTGATTTGTTTGATATCTATTGATATGATATTCGTATCGGTTGCAAATCTACAAGTTGTTTATGATATATACTATGACTTCACTGACATGCATCTATTGGTTGATACTCCATTCCAATATCTTTCATAATGTCACATAAATTTTGGTATGAGCGAGGTAAAATATTTGATGGTGGTAACAAAAAATTCACCAATCAATCTACAACAAAAAATAATTTGTTCATATAAAGAATATTAATGGTACATATTTCATCCTTTATTTACTAGTTATGAATTAACAACAATTAAAATAGATGAAAAAATATGACATATATGGTATACCTTAACATCCGTGAGATTGTTATGTTTGATAAACCATTCATAACCTTCAAATTCAACAACAACAATACAGCAGAGAGAAGAGTTGTTTTGGAGCCTTCATAAAGGGGCTCGTATGCCTTCTCAAGTATAGGTAAATCATGAACATCATCAAAGTCATCTTGATCATCATGATTAGTTGTGCCACTAAATGTGTCATGGATCAATGTATTTGTACCCATCATCTCTGGTGGTTTTTGGCGATGATCATCTCTTCCATAGGATCATTAACTTCATCTCTCGGAGTATTCACAAGTCCACATGTTCCTCCACTTGCAAAACCACATTCTTCTAGCTGGATAATCTATAATTACATGCCCTGTGGCACCCTAATTTTTATAATAATGATAAGACACAAATAAACTATGATCATGATCAAGTGATTATATATATATATATATATATAAAATGTTAAAACAATATAAACATTTACAAATTCAATCAATATAAACACATATAATGAACAACTTACCAATGGATGATAATCATGCCCCCCTTCAACGTGACTATGCTACCTACAATGTTTCTCAGTTGTTGTGGTTAAATGTCTTCTCATGTTTAAGCCCTTGCAATTATTGCAAGGACAATAACATTTCCCATCACCCTTTCTTTTCAATCTAGCCCACATTCTAGCAATTGTCTCTTCATTTTGTTTTGGACTAATATTATCTAACATGATTTTTCTTTACCAAGATTGAATATTTAGATCTTCAAAAAATATCAAACTCACACTCCAATAATTTTTAATCATAGACAGGTAACCAAATCTAATAATTCTGATACTTTACACCAAAAAAAATTGGCATGCAACCACCCCTGCAAAAGAGAAGATAGCCTGAAGTTAATGACCCCAAAAAACATTTTAAAATGGTAATTTCATAACTTATTAAATTCCGATTTTACTATGATTTCCAATCGTTAGACTCCTAAAATCATAATATGGAACTTGCACAACAAAATCTGGAAATGAAATTCTCAAAATGCATAAGTTTAAAAATGAAATCTGATGAGATGTTGCTTTAAAATATGATTTTCAAATCTGGAAGTACAAATTTGACTTCACAAATGAATTCTGGAAAAAGACAATAACCACCCTCAACCTAGCAATATCTTCTTGAATTTTTTCTGATTTTTCCCAAGAAAATCGACCTTAGTTCTCCACAAACTGTCGCAAGTAGAGCAAATTTGCAAGTATAGAAAAACATTGTCGCAATAAATAGGTGAACTCACTTTTATTTATGTCGACCACAAATTCATTTTTTTCTGATTTTGAATGTTTGTCAAAATTTCGACGAGACTATGCATCAAAATTTCAATGAACGTCGGGGATAAAATTTTAAAAAATTGAAAATTACACATCAAATCCCGACAATACATCAAATTATACATCTTTTGTCAGATTTTGCAGTCAAATGAGTTAGTGCAACTTTCACTCTACATCAAAGCATAAACTATAATATAGGATATATCACCAACAAATGCCCATAAACAACACTTCAAATCTACACAAGCATAGGATCAATATAGAAGAAATGTGAAGCACAAACCGGAGCACATTCTGAACACATACACAATTCTAACTTCACTATTCCCCAAAAGCACTTTGCAACACATCATATCAGCACACCTGCAACAACATAAAGATAGCTCCATGTACTCAAAACATCTCAACAGTATCTCAACTATACATGCACAACCTGCAATCACTTAATTCCTTTCTTTGCAACAACCTGTATTGTGTTGACATCAATGACAACATTAATGACAAAACCACCATACTCATTCATACTTGCAACAACATCTAGTTGGGCCATGTTCCCCAACAATTTTTAGAGCTACTAGAAAGTGATCAAAGCCTGCCCTAGGAAAAATCTTGCTTTCCAAAGTGAAGGGGAAAAGACTTAGATCTCCCTTAAATAAAAACCTATCAAGCTTTTATGTGATGCTACAAAAACCAGTCCTCCTATTTGTCCAAGTAAATTTCCCATTCCCCATTTGGATTTTAAACAAGTTTCTCTCTACAAAAAGCTCAAAGTCTAATTGTGATTGCAACTTTCTACTCACTCCACCCTACTTGTCCACCACTTTTAAAATTGCATTGAAATCCCCTATAGTACACAAAAATCAAAAGCAGGGTTGTTACATATGTTATCTAACTCACTCCACACTTGCCTCTTTTGAATATAGGTGTTTGGCCCATAAACATTGATCAGTAAGAAACAAATATTTGAAGCAAGGCTTCTTACCTTACAAGCGATCCAAAACCTACTCACAGCCAACTCCTTGATTAGAAAATTCTATGGCCTCCAAATGATCAAAATCCCCCCAAAGGCCACATCGGCATTATCCCCCAATTTCCATAGCTTCATTTTCCTACCAAAACTAACATTTTCCTGCTCGCCTAACTTAGTCTCCTATAGCACACAGATATCCGCTTGAAATGACTCCAATTGGTGTCGTATTAGGCACCACTTGTTAGGGGCATTTAAGCCCCTAACATTCCATGTTATGAGCTTCATGGTTGTTTAGGAAGGGACTCACCCTTCCATACTTTTAACATCTCATTGATCTTCAGTTGGTTGTTAGCTTCCCCATGCCATTTCAACTTCTCCTAATTTAGAATTCTCCCTCTCCTTTTGCACTCTCTGCAATTAGGAGAGGATTTAAGTGTGTCCTTCTGACCAATACCCATTTTTCCAAACTCAACCTATTTTGGCTGAGAAACCCTTTGTCTCTTACACGACTTTTGTGCCACCTCAACATCATTTTGGTCCAAGTCAGCATTTTCAAGATTTAGGCTATCAATCCAATCTTCAAACATGTCCTCCGCATCAATATTGATTGAGCCACTCTTGGCAACTTTCGCCAATTCCACTAGCTCATTCCCTACCTCAATGAGGGAACTGAGATCTTTGATCTTGTTCCCAAGAAATTTGATGGCATCTGAGACCTTCTAATTAAGCTCCCTTCACTAATATCCCAAGTCCCCCAGCTTACTGGTGTGATCTTTCATCCTATTAGCTTTGTCGAGTTTCACCACTAGATCTTCCTAAGCCAAATTTACCAACATCTTTATAGATTCATCCTTAGTAGAGATGATCGAGCCACCCAAATTCAAAGAATTAGGTGAGTTCCTCTGGTTTTCAGAAGAGGAATGTTAACGCCAACCCAATATCCTGACCAAAGTAGTGTTGGGACATGGATCCAGTGTTAGTGTTTGCACCCAATTACCCCAATCCGTAAAAAACTCAATCTCTTGTTAATGTTGACTGTTAAGATTGTTTTCAACACACAATCTAGCATAGATGTTGATACCATCAAAATTTGTGCCTCCAAACACACATATTTCCCCAATTGATTCCCAATGTCTTCCAAGATACTCGACGCCCAAAATTCTAAAAGGAGATTGGGCAACTTAAACCAATCCTGAATCTTTTCCATATTGTGACGATATGGATCAAATCCAACCATCCATGATCGAAATACCATTTTCAATCTCTTATCTGACATACTTTTGAAAGGAAAATCACCATAAAATACCCATTCGCTAAAGCTTTGAACATCAGATCTTCTCCCATTTGTCGTGCCACCACCTGATTAAGCTATCCTAGTTGAGGTTCATGTCTCGAACCACTTGACCAAAAGCCGTAGTCGTTCAAGCCGATCCTTCTCGACTTGTAGCTTATTTGAACATATTATCATTGTTCTCCAAGGGCCTTTTTCCATCCTACCACCATCCACCCAACCATTATTGAGCCCTTTGCCAAATGTCCTCTTTGGCGAAAATCTTGTGCTTTGTGTCTTTTCCATCTTCTTGGACTCTTTCCGCAATTGCATCCCCATTTAGGGTTTAAATAAACAAATAATTAATTATTTTACAGTCCACGAATACCAGGCAATCTGTTTTTGGGTCTACAGACAACTTACAGTATGTATGGGACTCCTCATACTCCCAAATCTGAGGGAGGCACCTAACTCGTGCTCCACAATATGAGGTGTACATACCTTACCCCCTGCAGGATTTGAACTTGTGACCTCTCTTTCAAGAGTACAAGTTCTCCACCATTAGGCCAACTCAGGCTGTACCCATACTTTTCACCTATGCCATACTTTTGGTTGCCATACTTTTCACCTAAGCCACCTCTGAACCCATTGTTATTTTTGTTCTAGCAACCATGATTTCTGAAATTGGAAGGGGCGGGGTTGTCATACCTCTGCTTCCCTCTCCAACCATGCCACCCATTAGGTTGCCTCCTTCGACTCGAACCGGTCTAGTCATTGTGTTGCCACCATGGCTCATTGGTTGCTCAAATTTTTAATTGATCTAGTGCGATCTCTACTTCCGCATCCTGAGCCCAACTCCCAAGATTGCTACTTTCACCTATTTCCCCACCTTGACTCTTCTTGTCTGCTCCTTGCTCGTCGTGAAGCGCCGTTGGATTCTTGCCCTGCAACTTCTTGCGCCTGCTCTACTCCTGCTCCCGCTCATGCCATCACTCTGCTCAAAATAATATTAAATAGTTATTAAATATATTATATTAAATTAGATATAGTTAAATAATATATTATATATTAAAGATAGTTATTAAATATATAATACATTTAATATTAATATTAAATATTTTATATATTGTCATATAATAAATGATTAATATTTTTTTTATAATTATTAATTAATAATAAATATATTGATAATTAGTATTATATAATATTTATCATTAATAATTAATATTGTTTAAATTGTATTTAATATTAATGATAATATACTAGCTTATCTATCTTAATATATTAATCTATATATTATGCGCCCAGAGATATCATTGCCTAGGCGTATTTTTTAAATTCAAAAAAACAAAAAAGCAAAAAAAATACGCATATCTCTCGGCGTATAATATATAGATTAATATATTAATTACTTTCTTATAATAGATATTTTATTAAAAAATTATTTACTTACTTATAATAAAACAATTATTATAATGTAAGCATTAAAATGTTTTTAATAAAATTACCTTTTACCCTACAAAGAATAAAACTAAAAAAAATTTACTTTCTTATAATAGATATTTTATTAAAAATTATTTACTTGCTTATAAAAAAATATTATAATATAAGCATTATGAAATTAACTTTTTTACCCTAAAAAATAAAACTAAAAACAATTAATAATACATTTATATTTTACATTAAATTACTTTCTTATTTGCACCTCTTATTTATTCCTGCACCTTATTGGCACTATTCCCAATCTGTTTTTTTATTCCCACTAGAGTTCCAAAAGCTATGACCGAAACGATATACTATTTCATATCTCTTTAGTTGTCGGCTTTTAATTAATTAGTTGGAAAATTTATGACTGAAAATATATAATATTTAATAAACGTTTTGGTTGTTGGCTTTTACTTTTTATAAGTTAACATTTTTTTTTTACACAGTCACGCTCCACTCGTGTTGTCACTACTGTAGGTTATGCCTCTCGGCGTAATTACTAATAAGAATAGGTAGTTGGTTATGTTGGAGGAATCCTTGAGGTGGTTCCTTTTGCCTCTAGGTGGGTTGGTGGTCTTTTGCTTTGTACTCTCTTTTGATTCAATAAATTTCCACCTCTTTTTAAAAAAATATATTACTAATTAAATATTTATTTAATATATTATATATTAAATATAAATATAAACAATATAATATAAAGTATTGAACTAATAGTAAAGAAAAAGATTAATGAATCTCTAAAAAATAATATATAGTTATAGACCTCCTCATCTCATTAATGATATAATAGTGATGTCAATTTGATCCCATGGCAAATTTGGCACTTTGAAGTGGTTTTCAATTGACAATTCTTTTGAGTGTGTCATTGATTGAAGCCTACTAGAATAAACCCTAAAAATGATTAGTTGATTAAGTTAAATTAATAAAAATTCTTAAGAATTAATTATTTTGTTTTAAGAAAACCGTTATCATTAAACTAGATATGTAAGAATATTCATTTACGCCGAAGGCGTATCCTACTATGAACTGCACCAAACTAGTTTTTAAAATCGACGGCTGACGCCATCCTGGAGACGACTCTCCGCACTCTGACCGTTCATCGCTTTTAGACCAGCTTTTAGACCACGCCAGTCATCGAAGGCATTTAAGCATATCCACTATGAACATGCCCAACCTAAAATGTATAATCGACGGCTCATTATTTTTGGGAGATGATTAAAGTGATCATGACCATTAATTTTTCCCCGCTGCTCTGCCGAATACGGAATTTTCTGGCTGTCTCTGTTGTATCCTACGCAACTTGCATTCTACGCGGACAATTGCATTTTACTTCCTGCAAAATTTCATCATTAATATCTTGACTCGTCACATTACCTACAACAAAACTCTCATTCTTCACCCCTCTTTCTGAATCTCAGGATTATAATGATGCCTTGTTCGAATTCTTCAGAGCCCATTTGCGCCCCCACTTCACACCCAATGATCTCCTGAAAGTCCTGCAAAAATGCAGTTCCAACCACATTACAAAACATATATTCCTGAAGTCTTCAGTTGGGCCAGCGGCAAGTAAGGTTTCAAGCATGACCACATGACATACGAGTGGACAATAAGGACCTTGGCGTTGCAGGATCGATTTCCACAGAGGCAAAACATCCTTTCCCAGGTATTTGTGTGTGCTCCAGGATAGAGCCCATTTATATCTCTGTAATTAATTTATATTATAGGGTTTGTAGGATGGAAGAAGGTATCCAGAACTTATAAGAAATTGAAGAAATTAATTGATGGGAAAGCCCCTATGGTTGCGTCTAATATTATCCTAAATGGGTTTGGGAAATCAGATCAAACTAAGAATGCATTGTGGGTTTTATGAGGATATGGTTAGATGTAGGGTTTTTGTGGATGTTTATACTTTTAGATTAAAATTTTTAGGGGACTGTATGTTGTTTTTTAAGCAGTTTACTGCTAGATTGAAATAGATATAGGCCATCTTCCAACTAAATGACGAACTCTTGCTGGTAGCAAAGAGACCTCTGCTCTCAAGAAATTAGTAGCTCTTAAACCCTGATATTTTTACATTTATTTTTTGTATATTGTGAATAGATTGAAGCAACAACTTTAGGCATCAGGATAAATAAATGCACCAAGCATACTTTTATCTTTTTAGTGTCTATGTACTGTGCTCGTAGTGTCTGTGATTTGCCCCTCCTAAGCCTTAGCAATAGCAGATCTGATGAAGTTTTTGCATAAAAAGTACAAGCATATTAGTCTGAACAAAGATTTCAGTTCATCTGTGCAGTAAGCCTTCACTTGAGTCAACTACCTTTATGTTAAAATATCTCGTATTACTAGAAGTCCTAGACCATTTTGGTATCAAAAATCCAACAAAAAGACTGGCAAAAAATATGGAAATAACTTTGCAAGGGCACACATATATTAGCTTTTCCATCATTTAGACTTTTGCAAATGTTAATATATTTTATGTTTTTATGTATTCATCTTGTGGGGATTGTTTTCCCTGAAATTCAGACTAGAAAAGGATTTAAGCTGTGAAAAATAAAGAGAAACCATTTCTGAATTTACTTTTTGTCCATCTAACTAATGCAAATATTGGTTGTTCAAATAGATGTCTCTGGAAACAGCTGAGGTTGGAGATTCAAAATCAATTGGGGTAAATTCTATATATGAATCTATATAGACACACATTTTCAGTTCAATTATTTGTATACTAATTTGGTTGTGGGTATGCATGATTCCAGTTCCCAGCAAATGGGGTGAACCAAAGACTTCTTTAGACAATAGGTATAAAACCTAAGAACTATATTTTATCAGTAAAGCTTTTGTTGTACCATAGGATTTTTATTTGTTTTTCTCCTTTTCTTCTTTGATTGATGGCTCTGCTATGGATTTCAGACCATGGAAAAACTGGTTCAACCATCTAAAACCTTTGTGTTTTTGTCTGATTTTTATGTTGTAGATTGCAAGGCTGCTTGTGGACAGAAATGCAAAGAAGCATCTCTGAATGGCCGTTGTCTGAGAGGCTGTAGTACATGTTGTGCCAGATGCAAGTGTGTTCCTCCTGGCACATATGGAAACAAGGAGCTTTGCCCCTGCTATGCCAGAGTATATATGAAAGATCCTTAGACACATACTAAGTGTGTATATCTATGTAGACTGAGATAAATGGTCAGCAGTGTTGGGTTTTATGTTTATTGTGGATGAGAGAAGGTAAACAGTCTTGGATACATCTTCTGAACCAAAAACAAAACCAAATGGAAATATGTGAGAGTTTGTATAGTAAATAGTTTGTAATTGTCGACTTTGTACTCAACTCTTTTTTAGTCTGCATGCTCGAAATATGTATATAGAGAATACAATAGTAGAATAAAGTATGACTAGATTTTTATATTTATTTCTGTGGGATTCACATTTGGTGCTCATTTGAATCAAGGGAATGTGGTTAAGGTAAATTGTTTTTGTTCTTTGGAGCTTACTAGTGACTTTCAGCTGCAAAATGTTAGATGTTTCTCTTCATTTTTTTTTATTTGCAATTTCAGGCAATGGCAAGGCCTCAAGAGGCAATTTTGTGCCAGTCTTGTTTTTACTGCAACTGTAAAGAGGGGAATTCAGGTGTCTTTTATTTCTATTTCTTTAATGCTTGATTCTGAAAAAGAATCCAATTTTGGAATTGTAAAGTGGTATCCTCTATATTTACTTCTTTCTCGAGTTTTTTTGAAAGATTGGGATTATTTTTAACTAGAAATCTATCTCTACTTAGTTCATTTAATTTTGAGGAAAAAAAACCTTGCCATTCTCCTACTCCATCTATTGTGCAGTCTTGAAATGGTACAGTAAACCAATGCTTGTTTACGTGTTTTTGACATTTTAGAGTTTTACTATTCCATTCTTCTTCAGGAAGGATAAAACAAGTACATACAGCCATCCATTGTAAGAAAAGATAGCATTAGGTTAGTGCAGTGCAAACTATAAAGGAAGAAGCAACAGCTAAACCTGTATTTTTAATTTTTTAGGCTCATCAAATAGTTGCAGATCAATTTTAAGGCAAAGTCTAAAGAAGTTTGAATAAGATATTCTAGTGTCTTTGTAGGATTCAACTGTTTTGCCTAAAACACCGTCCTACACATAGGCCTTTGATGCAATTTGAGGACCTGAAGAGCTTAATCTTTTTTAAATAACTGAGACATGTCTACTAAATTACAATAAAATATTAGCTCTTCCAGATATAAAGTTTCACTCATTGAATTTTCTTATGTCTTGAGATAGTTTTGAAATTTCATGGGATTTGTACATTGGAATTTGTTATGTGTATGATAATTGTTTAGTTTAACGAGTTCAATTCATTCTACATTCTACTTAAATACTATGTATGTAAAATTTAGAATTATAATTGAATTGTCATTTTATAAATCCAAGGGTAATCTCCTTGACCATTCTAGCCTATTAGGTCCCTTGTATTTCATTGAAATACAAATATGGCGAATACTGACTTGAGAAAATCATGTTCCCAAAAATTAAAAATCTAGCATCTCTGTTTCACATGCATATGTCAGTAGGATGATAGATATAATTTGACAGATAGATAAAAGCACTGGTGAGAAGTAAATAGAAGAAATTCAAACTTATTTCAAACCTTCTTTTCACAAACAATCCTTCTTATATCGGAATAAGAACTTAACCACAAATCTTAAAGGAAAAGAACTTAGGAGAAATTTAGAGGATAAATAATAAAAGAGAGTTGTAACGAGGATTCCCCCCTTGGCTCTATAGTTGACTTAAAAGTAAAAGAGATTTCACCTAAGATCTCCAGCTGCCACTTAAATCATTATTTCCTGCCTATTGCTTTAGCAAATTAGCTAAGTGTCACTCTGAAGCAAATTGGTACGCCGAAGAGGTGTGGAAAGTCAATTAGGCAATTTTTTTGGGCTTTTGTTTTTGGCATATATTTGTGTAGTACATGAGGTGAATTGGGAGGCAATTTCAAAAATGATTTTGTTTGTTAAAAAAATGTCTTAATAGAGAAGTGATAGCTTTAAATCAACTATGCATCTATTTACATGGAATGAAAGATGATTGAAACAAATATTCTGAATCAGAAAGATAATTAGGCTCCACACATAAAATCTTGATGTTCCATCAATTAGTTGATCTCTCTAATATTCATTTAAATATAAGCTTACGTTTAAATGTAAAAAAAATGTTTTCTCAATTTTACGACATGTAACAACAAGAGCCTTTGACATTATTTGTATCTTTGCAATAAGTGACTTGTTACAATCAAAACTACCTTCAAATAAAATATACATTTAATAAAAAGAAACATAATTTTTACATGCACAATAAAAAAATTGTTTATAATCACAATCATAATCAACATCTTTTATTTAATACATCTATCCTAACCCTATTATTTGGAAAGAATAAAGAAAAACAATTTAATTTTTTATAATTTCAATAGGTCCATATTTCTCCTTTCGATAGCTTTATTTATTCTCTGCCATTTGAACCCCTACTAAGGTTAACATCCATTCTTCGAACCAAACACATTTTACTTTTCTGTTTGTGCATCATTTACAATTTATCAACATGTTAAAAGAGTCATATTCCAACTTATCTGTTTGTGACACAGAAAGCACACTTTCAATATAACTAAGAATCCCTCTGGTAGAGAATATTGGCATCATGGTCGTTACTCTCACTGGTATCGATAAATAGATAATTTGAGAGATATTTTTCATTAGACATGAAGATAACACTTTCAAATATGTCTAAAAAAAATTGACATTTGTAATGTCATATGACAAGTGTTAGTTCCTTCTCTTAAAAACGACATTGCAACTGTATGGTAATAAAAAAGGCTTTCATTATCAAGTAAACATTCTTTTTAGCCTGAACGTTGTTAGGTTGTTCTGGGTGCTTTGAAGGATTCTTCTATACCTTGTTCCAATGCCCTAATTTGGCACAGGCAGGGAGAACGCTGGCAAAAGTTATGGATTATGGCTTTACACCTGCCAATTGCATTTGCTTGAAAGTTTCTAAAGCTTTAACAAAAATCCATTTTGTGCATATCCTGCAATCATTGCATTCAATGAGATAACCTCTCTTTGAGGAATTCTTTCAAACAGTTCTCATACCTTTTCTATGCTTCCACATTTTGCATACATGTCTATAGAGCATTTCAAAAAATCCTCCTTCCATGATTCTTTGAATGATGTCCATTCCAAATCTCCCATTTTGGCACAGGCAGGGAGGATACTGGCAAAGGTTGCGGAATATGGCTTTATACCTGCCAATTGCATTTGCTTGAAAGTTTGTAATGCGTTTTCAACAAATCAATTTTGTGCATATCCTGCAATCATTGCAATCCATGAGATGACATGTTTTTCAGGTATTTTGTAAAACAGTTCACGTGCCTTGTTAATGCTTCCACTTTTTGCATGCATGTCTACTAGGGCAGTTGCGAGCATAATATCTAACAAAGTTCCTCTATCATTTATGCTTCGACGGATGTCCATACCCTATTCCAAAGCTCCCATTTTGGCGCGAGCAGCAAGGATGCTAGCAAAGGTTAGGGAATTTGGCTTTAAACCTGACAATTGCATTTGCTTGGGAATTTCTAAAGCCTTTTCAACAAGTCCATTTTATGCATATCCTGCAAGCATTGCAGTCCACAAGACCACATCTGTTTGAGGCATCTTGTCCAACACTTCATGTGCCTTGTCTAGGCTTCCACATTTTGTATACATGTCTACCAGGGCAGTTGCAACTACAACATCAGACTAAATTCATCTATCTTTTATGCTTTGATGGATGTCCATACCGTGTTCCAAAACCCCCATTTTTGCACAGGCAGGGAGAATGGTAGCAAAATCTTTTGTCCTTTTTATTTATTTAATTTATATCTTCACTTTTTGATAACTATATTTTTAACTATAAATGTACATTTTCTACACATTTTCTATATATTATGAATTGAATTTGTCAATTTAAATGCAAATGTTATCCATTATTGTATTTAACATAATGACATTAGTTAACATTAAGTGCTTTTTTGACATTTACTACATCCAGGAATGGCACTCCTCAGTCAACATACCGATATAATTGAAATATCAGATAGTGACCGCTCCCCTGAAATTCCAATTGGTTCACCTCTTTCAACCAATTGGGACGGATCTTCTGCAAACATTGTGGATCTGTCAAATGATATCCATGTCAATTATTTTGACAATTTGAACACAATACAAACAATTTTTAGAAATGTACATACTATCAAGGGCTTCAAAGTGCAAGCAATGGAAGGGACACTACAAGAGTTCCATGAAATGTGTGACAAACTTGCCGCATTTTGTACTTTCTTGAGAGAGATGCATGCTGATGAGGTTTACGGAATGGGCGGTGCTCTGTACATAAAACGTGCTTTCCAAAACTATATAGATCGTGCATGAAAAACTTTTATTCTTCAAATATGTATGTAGTTCACTTTTGTAATGCGCTTACAAGTATTCAAAACTATGACTACTATCCTACCTTTTTGCATGAAGCTCCTACAATAAGTCTTACTTTCCTAGTGCAGCAAACAACATTGTGTTCCTCATAGTAAAAATACATTCCTTAAGTTCCTAAAAGGTTTACTATGTAAATCAGATACTATTTTTAATAGAATCTATGTCCTCTAATAACCATAGATAAATCATTTTTTGTACATAATGTAATACATATGCAATACTATTCATACTTATCTCTCATGATTTGGCTTGTACACTCTATGAATTTTTATTATAGTATATGAAATAAAATACTACATTTGTAACATTCTTAAATTGTCTACAATAAGTATTACTTTCCTAGTGCAACGAACACGTTCAAGTTCCTCACTCAGTTCTACAGAAAACTCTATTTTCCTGTCTGGCATGCATCTTTTTGCAACAAATTAATTAGTCTCACTACACAACAAATGTATGTTGTTGTCTTTGGCAACACCTGTTGCACTTTCCATTGCAAAGCAACTAAGGGGGTCAACATACATAAATCCTAATGAAGAACAACTTCAAGCTCAAAATTTTTTATCTATTGGCCAAGAGGTCATGTTATGTTCAAATATCTGGGTTGAGACAGGACTTGTGAGTGGTGCACTTGGTCAAGTAAAAGCTATTGTATACAGTGAAGGTGACAAACCACCTCAACTACCATTGTTTGTTGTTGTTCATTTCAAGAATTACCTTGGAACACCTTGGGACCATATCAATCCCATGAATGTCCCAATAACACCGCTTAGCCGAGGACTTCGCCATCAAATTCCTTTTAAAATGGAATGGGCATTGACAATACACAAATCACAAGGACTTACACTTCCAAGGGCCATAGTGGACATTTGCAACATAAATCGACAAGGACTGACATTTACAGCTACAGTTAAAGGGAATTTCAACTACTACAGGGATGCCACTTTAATACTTTGTATTCATTTACTACA
Organism: Sequoia sempervirens; assembly: GCA_007258455.2. Taxonomy (NCBI): domain Eukaryota; kingdom Viridiplantae; phylum Streptophyta; class Pinopsida; order Cupressales; family Cupressaceae; genus Sequoia; species Sequoia sempervirens. Next base: position 16,137 of record VDFB02191600.1, read on the forward strand.
TTATTGATACAATTGTTTTCATCTCAATGGTTGATTTTTGGTTTTTTCTTTTCATCGTCCTTTATAATCATTGCTCTAACTATTCACATCTACCTACTATAGTACTTCTACCAATGACTTCTTTCAAAGCACCTATACTTCTACTTCTTCAACCATAGTCACTAACCTGGTAAATGTTTTATCCACCTCCTTCCAAGCTTGTAAATTTATGTTTTCTCTATACTTTGTCAATATGTTATTTACCATTACGATAATTTAGAATGAATTGATGATGATATTTAATAGGAATACAAAACCATGAAAAGAGATGGAGCCCCTCATCAACACTACTCACCAACTTCTAGGAGTCCCCGACGATATGGAGAAACTCTGTGACTGCTTCAAATTTCCTTATAATTATGACTAAATGTGCTCCTTTAAGTATCAATCTTAACTTTTATGTGTATATTTCTATGAAAGGAGACTCAGTGCTAAGTTTAACACAAATTTGTATCCAAAACTACAAAACAATTGGTTACTCAACAAATATGTTGAGTATTATGTGCAAATTAAATAAAGTTGCATTTCAAAATGACATAACAAAATTCCTTTACAAGTATACAACAAGTGCTCAAGAATTGCAATGAGCACTTGTCGCAAATAGCAATTTATTATCAAATTATATTTTTCTATTTTATTAAGGCTCATCCATTTCAAACAATATATCTAAATATAATCCTTTAAACTAAACAATTAGTTGAATCAAATTCTTTCCATTTCTACCTTTTCTTATTATGATCCTTCCTAGACTGCTTTTCGTACACTTCTCCACAATCTACGTAATGCAAATCCTACAGAAGAAGACTGGAAAATTCTAATGTCATGTTCAAGCTCACTCAGTTCTATAGAAAACTCTGTTTTCCTATTTGGCATGCATCTTTTTGCAACAAATGAATTAGTCTCACTACACAACAAACGTATGTTGTTGTCTTTGGTAACACCTGTTGCACTTTCCATTGCAGAGCAACTAACAGGGTCAACATACATCAATCCTGATGAAGAACAACTTCAAGCTCAAACTTTTTTATCTATTGGCCAAGAGGTCATGTTATGTTCAAATATTTGGGTTGAGACAGGACTCATGAATGGTGCACTTGGTCATTTAACACTATTTTGTTTCCAAAATTACAAAACAATTTGATACTCAACCATTATGTTTACTATTACATGCAAATTAAAAAAAGTTGAATTTCAAAATAATAATTTCAAAATGACATAACAAAATACCTTTACAACTATACAACAAGTGCTCAAGATTTGCAATGACCACTTCTCGCATATAGCAAATAATTATCAAATTATATTTCTCAAATTTACTAAGGTTGACCCATTTCAAACAATATAACTATTCCAACCAAAAATTCGGCGTACCCAATTGCACACAAAAAGTGCAATCGCTAGTTACATTATCTAATAATACAACCTAGCCTCATAAGTTACCTTGAGAAAAGGTAGGTTAGTCTAGAACATTGTAGCGCATGCAACTTACTGTATGGTCCCATGGGGGGGCTTGGGCTTCTATTTACATGGAGTAAGAGGTCCCATGGGAAAAGAAAAATTGTGCTACAAGATTAATTGGAATCTTTTCCAAATAAATAGGAGCCCCTATCTTTTAGGAATGAATATTTAAGATGGTGAAATTGGGGTGGGGCTAGAAATTGCCCCTAGAGTTTTTTATGCCACTCGTCTCTTATTTAAAATTTAAAATTCTTATTAGAAAATTTTAAAAAAAGAAGAGAATTTTGATTTATTTATTATTTTTTATCAAAACATTACAGTTCATTCCTTAAATTTTGGAGCTTAAAATTTTAAGCAGAATTGTAAGATTAAATCCATGAGACCAAGAACTTTAAAATAATCCCAAAAAAGTTAAACAGCATACGCTGAGATTTGTAAGGAAGCCCCGTAGATAGAGGGAGGGAATCATATAACACAATTTATGGATGAAAAGAAAAACATATTACAAATTTTATTAATAAAATAATCTGCTTCCTAAAAATATGTATGAAAATTGCCTCTACTCCTGAAAAAATCATCAGAACTACATACAAAAAGGCCATTTCAATACCATTCAATGTAATTCAATGCTATGGAGCTTGAAAATTTGCCATGGCAGATAATTGTAGATATTTTGAGCCGCCTCCACGATGCCTCCGATCTGTGTCGCTGCAAAATAGCAAACAAGAATTTTCTACAGTTGTCTTCGCAAATACACTCGGTCAGATTTTACTGCACACTCACTCAATTTTTAAGGTCAAGAAGATCGGGCGATCGAATGATACCGTTCAAAACCCTGGTAAAAAACGTGCTGTTAGAACTGGTGCAGGTGCAATCTATTCGGTTTGACATGGACGAGTCGATGCAGAGGCTTTGCTATGAAGAAGAAGAAGGCGAATTGAGCGATTACTGGTTGACTGACGTTGAGTTTATGATGGAGTGGGTGGAGCATGTTGGTGGGTCATTGAGGGAGCTTTACATAACTGATTTCTGGCAGCAGTTCTGTTGGAGGTGCACCAAGATTCTCTCTCTAATTTCTGTGCATTGTGAGTATGCATATTTGCGACGAAATCCTGAATTTTTATTATGGAAGTTTCTAGGCAATTAAGCTGCTCTTTTGGGTTTTTGTCTATTTGGGAAATTGGGCCTTCGGTGTGTTTTTTTAGTAGGTAAACTTCCCCTGGGATCTCCGGCTTAGGTGCCAGTGCCACGACCCAGAGGCATCTCCTCAAATTCACTGGGGACTTGTATCTAGCCTTGCCAGAATTGGATTGGAAGTTGCGAATTTAGTAATAAATTTGACTGTAACAGCTGAAATCTAGGAGTACAAAATTTGAAGAATATATAAAGTTAGGGGAAAACAATATGTCGGGGTTTCATTCTATTTATATTATAACAAACTGTTTGGGTGATGCCAGATTTATTGGGGGTGTAACCAATATATCTAAGTCACTAATGCCAGCGATTCTTGGTTGGCACTGATCTGATAAACTCAAAGTTCAGAGGAAAGGTACTCTTGTATAATAGATAAGACAGATTCTCGAATGTCCTTTCAGTTTTATTGCCACAGAATGAATGTGCCGGCTAGACTGACCTTCAAAAACACCTTTTTTTGTCTTTGGAGATTTCCACCTTCGGTTCTTCCAAGAAAGTTTCATAGGTTTACAACTAGTGTTGAAAACGATGGTTTTAGAAGCGCGGAACGAAAATTTATCAGCGCTAGGTTTTTAATCTCTATGGGATTTTGATCCATGTATACAATTGACCAATATCAGTGAGTAGTTGTGCCTCAATGATGTTTCTCATGTAAATGGGTAGTAATCATAAGGTCATGGTGACCACAAACCATACGGGCACCTCTAAGCATTTCTTAATATGGAGGAGGAAGGCTATTATTAGAAAATCCACAGCTTCGGGCTTCTGATCTTCTAGACTAGCTTTTGATGTGTGTAGTGCCTTACAAATTCAACTTGGGTAATTGCATAGAAGCAAGAGTTACGCTTTTGTTACTTCTGTGTCGCCTTTAACAAATCACTGTAATTTCATCCTTAAACAATCCCGGGAACTGAACTTATAGAGGGTTTATAAGTTTTGTATGGTCACTGCAATTCCCTGTCTATAACTTTTGTTTCTTAGGGCAGGGGCTGACACTTTCTGTTTTTGTTCTATGCCCCATTCTCTCTGTTACAGGCTTTTATAGGTATTTGTCTTTAAATTTGGAATTATTTGTCAAGGGCACGACCATCCGGATTACTAAAATGCATGAAATGTGCCTCCCTCTGCGGCTTTGTATGTGCCCCAATTAACATTTGCACCAAATGCGTCACTATCTGGCCATTTTTGAATTTGATCGATGTATCTTCATTTATGCCCAAACTCATTCATGAATAGTTGTGTTGGCACGTGACTTCGGCTATATACGGACCTGTTTATCCTTGAATTTACTAGGAGTAAATACACTGGTATCTGGTCCTCTTCCTCAGTCTGTTACTTCTTTTCTGTTAAATTTTCTCAACCCTGTAGCTGCTAGACAAAAAACAGGGAAATAAAAGACTTTTTCAGAAAAGTGGCAATAATGTAAAACCCAAGGATGAATTCAGCTGTGTGCAGAGATCCGCCACCACTTCTCTTCGATTCCCTTTCCCGGTCTTGACCTATCACAGTAATGATGCTGATGACCCTCTCACCAGGCAGGTCAATGTAAAGGAAAGGGAATCCAAGAGAAGTGATGGTGGTGTCTCTGCACAAAGCCGAAATCATTATTGGATTTTACATTATTATAACCTCATGCTCGTCCCTGTTCCCATTATTTGTTGTGACTATGATATATAATCGAGGCTGCTCGGGCTCTCATGAAGCAACTTTTATAAGTTCCTGATTAAAAGCATGAACTTTCCACAGTCTATGATAGTATTGTAATAACATTTCTGGATTAAACTGTGTCAGTTTTTACATCAACATTTTGGATCATACTCCATGATCCATCATCAGGATGCAATGCAGATAGAGAGAAGAGTGATCCGAAATGTTGATGTAAAAACTGACACACAGTTTAATCCAGAAATCTGATTACAATAAGTTCCTGATGTCAACACCTTCATATCATTACAACTGCTACAAATGAGTTGTGGAAGCTAGGTTGCAATATGGCTTCAAGTATTCAGATCTGATTTCAGATTATCTGACCATGTATAGTTCTAACTTTTGTGTATGTAAAGTTGGTGATGGTTCTGCATATTAGATTTGGCCATATACAATTTTGTTATGCATGGATTCACATACACACAGCTGATATGGGCACGCTCCAATGCATTTTAGTCTCCAAGATAGTCATTGTCTTCTTTTTTCAGCCTTCGTTTGACCCATCCATTGACCTTTTTTTACAGTTTTATTTAGAGAACACCTAGTCTGGTTCCCCTTTAGCCTGGCCTAAATGTTTTTCTTATGGATTGAATTCTTATTGTTTGGTTTCAGATATGATCTGTTTAATGAAATCACAATTTCTGATGGTGGTGTGAACAGGTAAAAGGTTGTGCACGTTGGAGTTAAGGAATGCATGGCTATCTGTGGAAGGACTGCAAAAAATGTCCTTGCTAACTAGCCTGACCTTGGAATATATTCGGTTGAATGATGAATCCCTCACAACAGTCAACCAGTGCTTTCCTGCGCTAGAAAGGCTTTATCTGATAAGTGTTGGAGGCCTCAAACATCCTTTCATCTGTTTGCAGCAACTCAGAGTTTGTCACTGGACTGTATCAAATTCACCTGCGTCTCTTAAGTTAGTTGCTTGTAAACTAGGTGAATTAAAATTGGAATGTTGCCGTCCAGAAAATTTAATTATTGAGGCACCTTTATTGGCATCTTTTCACCTGTCAATGGAAAGGCCGGGTAGGCAGTTTAAGGCGGGTGATATGCCAGACTTGAGATTTATGGCACTTGAGTCTTTTGACCTGTGCAGTATCATAGGGCTTCTTTCAGGAAGAAAATTTGTCAATACACTGTTTCTTGAACTTCCAGTTTTGATCTTTGATGAAGACGGACACTTGGATGGGCTAAGGAAAAGCCAAGGGCCATCAAGCATGCCTGGTTTAGAAGAGTTAGCAAGAGAGTTTACTGCATTGCACACGCTTATAATTGGACCTGGTGCATGGCATACGTTGGAACATCTCTTGCACACGATAGATGATAGCACTTCTGAGTATAGATGGAGGTGTCTGAAAAAACTAATTTTAAATATCGTTCTCTTTAGAGTGGAAAATGCGTACATATCAATTAGCAGGTTATTGCATGTTTGCCCAATGTTATCTGATGTTGAAGTACATATACACTGGGATAGTATGCCTGATGCCCAAAATGATCTCATTTCCAAGAGCCAGACGGAACTCCCTCACGTAAGATGGAAATGGAACGTTTGGAGGAGGAAGGACTTAAATGGGATTTGTACATGATCGTGTGCCTTCTCCCTTCTCATGCCAGGTTGTTTAACCAAGTTTGACCTCCTATGTATGACCTATGAAGTTAGTAAGTTTTGGCTTTTGCTCAGTTGAGTTAGTACACTTATAATGTGAAGTACCTAGCCAGAATGAGGTGCGGTAAATTTGGTATTTTTAAGCAGTGAACACTTTGAAGCTGGGAAAGTTAATGGGAAGTTATCAGTCCTTACAAAGTTTTACCTGTTTACAATTGTTAGGCAATGCTATGATCCATTTCAAATCTAAGGAAATGATGGGCATTGAAATAAGGTACTTGAGAGGTAAAATAAAGTTTTTTTGTTCTTGGATATGAAAAACTGACTTTGTTCCTTCATGGTTTGTTAAATTCTATTTTATTTAAATATTAATGTAAATAACTGCTTAAGAATGGCCAATGGCACTACAAAACAAGTACATATCTGAAAAAGTACACAATCAGAGTGCCCTTTGCATCGTCAATTAAAGTACATAGCTCAAAGAGTGCCCTGTTTTGCAATTAGAACATCATCTGTGAACATGTACACATTTGTACACTTATTTTGAAATATGTTAGAGTTTTAGGCAGAACAAAAATTTGTCCTATCATTTGTTGGATTTAAACAGAGCAAAACCTTGCCTTAAAAGGAAACGAGTCCTTTAGAATTTCCTCTATTTTTGTCAATGTGAAATGAAATAGACCCCTGTTTAAGGCAGGAGATATGGCAGACTTGAGATTTATGGCACTTGAGTCTTTTGACCTATGCAGTATCGTAGGGCTTCTTTCAGGAAGAAAGTTTGTCAATACACTGTTTCTTGAACTTCCAGTTTTGATCTTTGATGAAGATGGACACTTAGATGGGCTAAGGAAAAGCCAAGGGCCATCAAGCATGCCTGGTTTAGAAGAGTTAGAAAGAGAGTTTACTGCATTGCACACGCTTATAATTGGACCTGGTGCATGGCATACGTTGGAACATCTCTTACACACAACAGATGATAGCACTTCTGAGTATAGATGGAGGTGTCTGAAGAAACTAATTTTAAATATCGTTCTCTTTAGAGTGGAAAATGCATACATATCAATTAGCAGGTTATTGCATGTTTGCCCAATGTTATCTGATGTTGAAGTACATATACACTGGGATAGTATGCCTGATGCCCAAAATCATCTTTCCAAGTGTCAGACGGAACTCCCTCACGTAAGATGGAAATGGAACGTTTGGAGGAGGAAGGACTTAAATGGGATTTGTACATGATCGGGTGCCTTCTCCCTTCTCATGCCAGGTTGTTTAACCAAGTTTGACCTCCCATGTATGACCTATGAAGTTAGTAAGTTTTGGCTTTTGCTCAGTTGAGTTAGTACACTTACAATGTGAAGTACCTAGCTAGAATGAGGTGCAGTAAATTTGGTATTTTTAAGTAGTGAACGCTTTGAAGCTGGGAAAGTTAAGTATTTTGAGAACTTTGTAGAGTGACACAAGAGTATAATTCCTTAAAGTTGTATCATTATTCCACCACCAATCTTTCCAAGCACATGGGGGTTGAAGCCTCAACTTGTGTAGCATGATATCAAGGGCGAGCTCTTGAGTTCTCGTAATAGAAGGAAAACACAAATTATAAAACTTTAATGTTTTCAAGGTCAACCGAGGAGTCCAGTCTCTAGAAGAAACAAGATTGCTTATGGTGTAAATGCCTTTGCACAAAAAAACATAGAGCTTTGATCCCTTGAGTCTTGGCCATAGGTAGGTTGGAATAATTAATTATAGGAGACCACCAAAGATTATGGTCGTTAAAGGATAAACCATCACTAGCCCACTCAAACAACAACTTCACACACTCAAGGGCTTTCCAAATGATTTGAGAAAAAATGAATACTTGATTTTAACCAATGTAGAGGTGATGAGAAATGAATCAAAACCAATACCTCTCCAACATTTATTTCCATAAGGGTACCATCCTCAATATATAATGCTTGAGTAGAACCTTCTAGGATTATATAAATAATAACTCCCATACCACATTTGTCCTAGGGAAGGCAACATATATCCTAGGCATCCTTATAAAAAACCATGGGAAGCTTTAGTCAACCTAGTAGGAAGAGTAATACATATGAAGAGTAATACATATGGATAGTAGCCAACACTTATGTATAGATCTAGAATTTCCTTGTTAGAGGAAGACGATTTAATATTAAAAAAGAGATGGGTTTCCCCATCCTTTGAATAACATATTGTCAATGCATGATAGTAGATCTTTCATGAAGGGAAATCTTAGAAACTTAAACAACTCTCATTGTTCTTGATCCACTTGTATTAGAAATTTTTCAATCAAGGAGGCATAGGAAAAACACTTTGTCTATAATATTGCCTTATGCCATTGTAGGTTGGAACTAGAAACCAAACAAAAAGTGTTGATGCAAGCAATTTGTTGGTGTAAATAGGTATTTTTCCTATTCAATCTTATTTAGGTTCTATTTACATTGTTAAGTCCACTCAGGTCCTAGGAGGGTATCTTTCTAGTTAGCATTAATTAGGGGGACTCTTTCTAGTTAAGCATTAGTTGTCACTTATCTTATCTAGTTAGCTTTTATTAAATGCTTGTGTCCTAGGTTATTTAATATTGACTCATGTCATTTAATTACGACACACTCATTTAATGTAGGCACATCATTATTCTTGCCTATATAAGCAAGGCTTCATATGTACATTGAATCATCAATCTCAATTTAGTTGTGTAAGTCCAATATATCATTGCAATCTTGAGTATTGTATATTGGCCACATCTTGCATCAATTGTTGTAATTTCATGTTCTTGCTTTTTCCTTTTATGGAAGGTTGTTGTTGGCTTTGCAGATGATCTTGGAGGCTTAAGTCCTTGAGTGACTCTAACATGTTCTATGAGCTATATCTCAGCTCCTACATAGTATTAGAGCTTACAATTGAGTTCAAATGGCCCCAAAACCCCTATTTTTATATATAATACTTCATATTTTTGTGCAGGAAAAAAAATCAACTTTTTCGTGTGACTATTTTAAATTTGATAGCCAAATGACCGTGATCCAACATTGTGTTAAATTTAATAGCCAAATGACCATCATCTGACACTGTTAAATTTGGTGTTTTAGTTGTCTGTTAGTATTTACTATTTTAAATTTGATGTCCAAATGGCCATTAGTAGGTCGCTCCATTTGGACCCCCTCTTCGTTGGCAATTTTCGTTTTGGAGGCAAACTTTGGAGGTTCATATCTTGGTCATACAGACTCCTTTTTCAGCGCATTTTTTTTATGTGGGGTAGAATTTTACGCTCTATGTAGTGATGCAGTTGGTTTTTTATTTTGGTGCCTAGTGTTTTCCAAAATTGTAGATTTTCAGAGCTATTGTTGAGTCATTCTCATTATCAAAACTTTTGGGGCTTCGTTCGCGCTAATACAATAACATTTTTGAGTGATTTTTTTTTAAAGTGTAATTTTTTGTGTATTTTGCAATGGTGTGATCAGATTTGTCTCATTTTGTATAAAAAAATTACTTTGAGCTTGTGGCCAAATTTGGCATTCTATATGCACTAAGGTCAAGTTCACTTTGTTGTTGTTGGAAAGTGGCATTTGTAATTGCACTAAGCATAAAGGGTCTACCTCATCTTTTTATTGGGGGATTCTTGATTGATTGGTTGGGGGTCTCTTGGTGCATTATCTCAATCTATTTGCTAATGCTTTCTTTGTTTTTTTATGGATCATTCTAAGGTTCCTTTGCTAATATCATACAACTATTCAACATGGCATTCACATGCATGGAGTATACTAATGAATGAGGGTCACTCTATATGTTGAGAATAAGGCACCTGAACCTACTGATGATGAGAAAAAGATTAAATGGATGATTGAGCATATCGAAGCTTTTGGATGTCTTTGTAAACTAGTTTCTCAAGATTTGTTGTTCCAAATTAAATCATGCAAGAATTCGCATGAGGCTTGGGTCAAATTGAAAACATTATATGGTTCTACAGATGAAGTTAGAGGCTCTCAACTTGATAATGAGTTGATGAGCCTTAATCCTAAGAACTTTCACTAGGGTTAATGATCTAAGGGAACAATGTAAAGCATGTGGTATTGATAAGAAGGACATTCAGTTGGTCTACAATTCATAGAAGAAACTTGGTCTTGATTATGTTGATTTTGTTTCTAGCTTTCATACTCATAGGTTGACTATGGGGTTTGCATATACTACACCATCATTTATGAGATGTTGATACGTGAGCAACAAAATCTTATCTCGATGGGTTTCATCAAGTCTTCTAAATCTCAGGCATTGTTGGTTAGTTAAGTGAAAGAATTAGATACTATTGATAAGAAGCAGAAGACGTCAAAGAACAATCCACATTTAGATCAACGAAAGAATAAACCCTTTTCCTCAAATAAATCATCTAAGAAGAAGTCTACTTGTTCGTATTGCAAGAAGTTTGGGAATGATGAACATTCTTGTTACAAGAAGGATCTTGATGAGTTGAAGTATCTTCTCTAAAAGAACCATATTGATTTTCCTTTTAAATTGTTTGAGTCACCACCTTCTTCTTCTTCATCTTCAAAACAGTCTAATAAGGGCAAAGGTGATGCTGATTTGGCTACTACATCAGGAAATAAAGGACATGCTCTTTTTGCTTTTTCAGGTTTAGGACCAGGGAGATGGCTTCTAGATTCGGAAGCTTCTCATTAAATGGCATCTTCACAATCTATATTCTCTTCTTTTGAGCCATGCACTATGTCTCCTATTTTGATGGGAAATAATACATACATGAGTGTACTTGGGAAGGGATCTATTAGTTTTGAGGAAAACACCCTCCAAGAAGTTTTGTGTGTTCCTCATTTGATGAACAATCTTCTTTCCATTTATCAAATTACACATGGTGAAGATGGGAGGATTGTGTTTACTCATGATTCAGTTATCATTTGCGACTTGGAGAGTAGAGAGATTATTGCTACTGGGATGGTTGATCATTCATCTCAATTGTATACCTTTGCAAATTTTGTGTCTGATGGTGATATTGTTCCCTCGTTTGTTGACCACACTTCTAGTGTGAACCATGATTCAAAGGATACATTTGGCTTCTTGAACTTGGGTGTTCTCACATCTGATCCCATTCTCGAGCCTTGTATTTCATCTCCTCCCTCTTTTGTGCATTTGATGATACCCATATTGGCACATGTTTGGCCTCTTGTGATTCAGTGCAGCAAGATCTAATTCATCTTCCAACTACTTGGGATGCATACTTGACAAACATTGGTGGATTGTTTGTTGAGTCTCACATTTCATATTTGGGAGACACTATTGATTGCATACATTTCTCTTTCATGGAGACGATTCTTCTCTATTGAGAATTGTGACTCAAATTTCCTGGCTTGATTGCTTCCTGGAGCAGTTTTGCTTTCCTCCTTCATCGGTCTGAGTTAAGTCATTGGTTTTCAAGTTTATCTAACTGAAGTCTCAGGGTTCCAAAGTTTCATAACCTCCCAACTTAGTGACTGTGGAGGGAAGGCTACTTCCTTTGTTGTCGGCTTGTCGCAGGTTTCGGGAACTTCGTAACCTCCGACTTGAGGTTTGGAAGTTCAAGTTTTGAGCGATAGAGCGATCCCTTTGTCGGAAAGTCGTGGGTTCTGAGAACTTCGTAACCTTCGACATGAGGTTCTAGAGTTCGGTTCTCTAGCGATATAGCAACTTGGATGTCGACAGATGTGGGGGCCACTTGGAGTGCTAGGAGATAATATTTAAGTATTTTCCAGGAGACTTGTTGAGAATATTGTAGATTCTCTTTTGATGCTCCAGAATTGCACAAGCAATGGACGTGTGTCTTGGTGGACCCCTCACCACGACAAGCGGAATATGAAGGAGAAATGATAGTTGGAAAGCGATGGTTGGTTTCCAACTGCCGACGGATGTGGGACCCAATAGGATGGTGGATTGTGTCGAAGGCTGACAAGTGGTGATGATGTGGAGGACATATGGCATGTGGGCCCATGTGCTCGATGGTTGACTCGGTGACTCTTGGAGAACCCTAAGCTCGACAGAGGAAGTTGATCGGATGACTTGGCAACCGTTGGCTCGACATGGTAAACTGCTAATTGACGGTTTGTCTTCTATAATGACTGGAAACTGAATTGGTATGTTTCCATGCATGGGTCTAAAGATGCAGTTTTCGACTGGGATTCTCTCAGAAGGAAAAATGTTATAAAGTTGTAATACTTTGTAATAGTGTTGGAACACTAAAGAATGTGAAGCCGAAGACCTGTGTTGGCCAAAAGGTTGGTTGGTAAAAGTTGTGCTAACTGAGGAAGGCCGAGGCGGTGAGGCCGAGCTGGGAGAGAGAGAGCTGAAGGTTGGAGCAGGAGAAGGAAATTCTATTATGAAGGTGGTAACTCATCCGCTCTCTCTGTGGATCGAATGTGAAACCTCCCTCTATGTGAATCTTCTCTATATGTTGTGAGAGAGCGTTGTAACAGAGTGAGGATTGCAAACACTTGAGAGGTTGATCAGAGATCCATGAGAGAGGATCTACACTATATATTGTGAGAGGGTATTGTAACAGTGTGAAGATCGTATAAGGGGTTATGTTGTCCAGTTTTTCTCCAAAGTGAAACAAAATGTAATCTTTGTAAAGGCTTAGTGTTTGAGCTGTATTTGTAACTGTTCTATTGCATGAATAATATAATAGGTGATTTGGGCTTTTGGAGTGTAGGGTTTTTTACCCGAAAGGGTTTTCCCCACATAAATCTATGTGTTTTGCCTCATGTTTCATGTTTCATGTTTCTTGGTTAGAATTTGTTAATGCTTGTTGTTGAAACTAGATTTGCATGAGTTTCTCTTAGAAGGGTTAATATGGGAAATGCACTATGTATGATTCCGCTTTGTGGCACAGTTGTACGTGTCTTTGAGGCAATTTAATAAAATTAAAATTTACCGAAGGCACTACTGTTCTTGGAGGTTTCTTCGAGATGATCAAAATTTCTCAACAAGTGGTATCAGAGCTTTCTTCTGGTTGCTGGTTTTGGGTATTTCTCTTGTGAAGATTTCTTAGTCTGTCAAGCTTGAAGAAATCTGGAGGAATTGTTTGGTATATTGATCCTTTGGTGAGTGGAAGTCTTGTGGTATTCAGAGATAACACACAGCATGAAGGGTGGTGAAGATGGAGAAAAATGAGTAGGTTATGTTGAATTGATCTGTGTCTCCTAGCTGGTAGCGGTATAACTTTGATGCATGAGGTGGAACTTTCTGCTTCGTGGTTGTGTTGCAGCAAAGCTTTCATATTGGGTGTTTGTGTGAGAGGCTCCTTGGTGATATAGAGAAGCTTGGGTTGTTTCTCAGCCATGGAAGAGAGTGCTTATATTGGGTGGTGTTTCTTGGTGTTGGAAGGCATTGTTTTTTGTTAACCTCGAATGCATGAAGGCTATGGAGTTAATCATTAGATGATTTGAAAGCTTCTGAAATAGTCTCTCTTTCTCAAATGCATGTGCATATTGGTGGTTTTGGAGTTGGTTTGAAATAGGCTTGGAAATTCTTGAACTGTTGTTCCTTTTAAGGATGTGTTGTACTTGCATGTTCTATGATTTTTTGCAGGTTTTACATGGTCAAGAAAAATTCTTGCTTGCTTGATAGATTTCTAGACTATGGTGCTCGTTGTGGACATGTTTGGCAAATTGGATTTGGTCATGATCTAGTGTTGGAGTCTTGGTGTCTACATGGTTATGTTCTTTGATATCTCGGTTTATGATTACTAATGTGATAATGAGTTTGCATGTTTTAGTGATTAGATCTACGAGTTATGCAGGTGTGGGTTGGCCACTCATTCATTTGAAATGGGATGACTCATATGTGGACTGTCTATATCCACCAAGTTTGATTTATTGATGTTGCATATATCATTAGTTGGCCTTGTTTGTGGTCATTTGTGCATTGGTATTTTGTTTCGAGATTGAGATGATGGATTATAAGTGACTCCCTGGATAGTTGTTTATGGAGTCCTATAGCATGGTGAATCTCCTTAGTTGTGAGATCTTGGTTTCACTTGGGATAATTAGTAGAACAACTATATGTTTGTGGACCTGGAAGTTCTTTTTTCAGTTTTGGAGATAGTTGGTCATGATGCTTGGAAAGCTCGATATCACTGTTCGGTGGGAGCTTTAGCAGTGACTGTTAATAATTAGTCTTCTTTAGAGTTGTAGATGTTACTAGGAGAAACTTTTTGATCTTGTTGCTGCAGAAGGGTTCTTTTGCATTGGTAGGGTCACTATTTGAAAATGGTTAGCATTTTTGAAACCGTGGAGGACTTGTGTGTTCTTTGGGTTGAGGTTTTGATGGTGCTTGACAAGTGATGTTGGTTCAAAGCTTGTTTTTTTTATGCCATGGTATACTCTTGCTTATGCATTGGAGTTTTGACATTGTGCATTGCTCTTGAGACATTGGTTTCTTCACTTGGAGCCTGGTATCTCCTAAGAGGGGATGGCAAGGTCATGATGTCATGATAAGTTCTTGATTCAAATGATTGGAGCTTTGACAGTGGTCTGGTAATTCTTTGTTTATTGGGTGCTTTGATCATTTGTCTGATACTTCATGATAGAGCAGTGATGCATTTGGAGTTTAGCATGAGATGATCGGTTGCTAGTACTCATGGATACATGGAGAATGAGGTGAGGTTGTATTTGATGGTTGCTCTTGATGATATTTTAACAAAAAGTCTGAGAAGCCTACACCTTGGTTGGACGTGAGTTCAATAGAGACCTATGAGGAGATTGCTCTTGGATTAGTCATGATGACTTGCATGTCTTGGAGGAGCATTCTCTTTCCCACTCTTAGTCTACTTGGTGGTTTATTACTTGAGAGGTATTACCCATTGTTTCTCTCAGGTACTTTATGCTTTCTTTCACAATATGGGTCTTGAACTACTATTTAATGGTTCTGGAGGATTCATAGTGGAAGATGGACAACATGGTTATCTCCTTGTTTATGATATCTTCTATTGATAAAAATAGTTAGGAGATGTTTTATGGGTTTGTTTTACTGAGATGGGAAATGGAGTGGTTTGATCTTCTTTGAGAGGCTTGCATCCATATGTTGTGTTTGATCTTGGAAATTGAATGGTTGGGTGTTGCTATGCTATTCTCTTTGGGAAGTTTTGAAGAAGATCATACTTGTCACAGTTGGCATTTAGAGGTGTATGTAGGAGGATTTTCTACAGTTACATGATGTGCATATCATTGTGGATGGTTCCTTGAAACTACATGTTTACACTCTCTATGTTATGCTATTGGTAGACTCGGTATGCCTTGATTATGTTTAGTTTTGGTGTTACCCATGCAGTGGGAGTTCCTGGTTGTGTTTGGTCTTCTTCGACTAGTTGGCACATGAAGCTTGTTTATGTGGTTGATGGGTTAGCTGTGATGGTGGCATGAGTTTACTGATGTCAATACCTTGGACGTATGTGTGATTGGATGGAGTAGCACTTGTTGTGTGTGTTATTTTCAGTCGCGTGGGTTGATCAGTTAGATGGGAGCGGTCAGTTTTCTGGTTGTTGTTCTAGTTGATGTTTTGTTTTGTTTTCTGGAAGATGGCTTCATGTATGTGTTTAGGTTGAGGGCTTTGAAGTTGATGATGGGTTGCTTATGTTTAGCTCGTGAGCACAATGGAGTGGTGGTTGTGTTGGTGCCTTTGTTGTTTGTAGGATTTGATGCTTGTGTTCTTGAGACTGATGCATATATGCCTTGGCTCGTTCCTTTTCCTGTGGTGGATGGCTAGAATTGTTGCCTGAGTTGGTGGAAATCTTGGATGTCATTGTAGGTGTCTTGGTTGGAGCACGAAAGCATTGTTTAAGATTTTGTGTTTGTGTTG
The DNA here is from genome assembly GCA_007258455.2 of Sequoia sempervirens. Taxonomy (NCBI): domain Eukaryota; kingdom Viridiplantae; phylum Streptophyta; class Pinopsida; order Cupressales; family Cupressaceae; genus Sequoia; species Sequoia sempervirens. The sequence continues at coordinate 31,993 of VDFB02191600.1, forward strand.
GAAGGAGCTAGTAAGTTCTTTGTCAAGTGGGAGAATGTTGAGAATTGTGACTTAAATTTCCTGGCTTGATTTCTTCCTAGAGCAGTTTTGTTTTCCTCCTTCATCGACTTGAGTTAAGTCATTGGTTTTCAAGTTTATTTAACTGAAGTCGCGGGGTTCCAAAGTTTTATAACCTCCCGACTTAGCAAGAGTGGAGAGAAGGCTACTTCCTTTGTTGTCGGCTCGTCGTGGGTTTCGGGAACTTCGTAACCAACGACTTGAGGTTTGGAAGTTCAGGTTTTGAGCGACAGAGCGATCCCTTTGTCGACAAGTCATGGGTTCTGGGAACTTTGTAACCTCCGACATGAGGTTCTGGAGTTCGGTTCTCTAGCGATATAACGACTTGAATGCCGACAAATGTGGGGACCACTTGGAGTGTTGGGAGTTAATATTTAAGTCTTTTTCGGGAGAATTGTTGAGAATATTGTAGATTCCCTTTTGATGCTTAGGAATTGCACAAGCAGTGGACGTGTGTCTTGGTGGACCCCTCACCACGACAAGCAAAATATGAAGGAGAATTGACAAATGGAAAGTGATGGTTGGTTTCCAACTGCCGACAAATGTGGGATTCGATAGGATGGTCGATCATGTTGAAGGCCGACAAGTGGCGATGATGTGGAGGACAGATGGCATGTGGGCCCATGTGCTCGATGTTTGACTCGGTGACTCTTGGAGAACCCTAAGCTCGACGGAGGAAGTTGATCGGATGACTTGGCAACCGTTGGCCTGATATGGTAAACTGCTAATTGACGGTTTGTCTTTTGTAACAACTGGAAACCGAATTGGTATGTTTCCACGCATGGGTCTGACTATGCAGTTTTCGACTGGGATTCTCTTAGAAGGAAAAATGTTATAAAGTTGTAATACTTTGTAATAGTGTTGGAACACTGAAGAATGTGAAGCCAAAGACCTGTGTTGGCTGGTAAAAGTTGTGCTAACTGAGGAAGGTCAAGGTCGTGAGGCTGAGCTAGGAGAGAGAGAGCCAAAGGCTGGAACAGGAGAAGGAAATTTTGTTTTGAAGGTGGTAACTCATCCACTCTCTCTCTATGGATCGAATGTGAAACCTCCCTCTATGTGAATTTGCTCTGTATGTTGTGACAAAGTGTTGTAACAGAGTGAGGATTGTAAACACTTGAGAGGTTGATCAAAGGTCCATGAGAGAGGATCTACATTGTATACTGTGAGAGTGTATTGTAACAGTGTGAAGATCGTCTAAAGGGTTATGTTGTTCAGTTTTTCTCCAGAGAGAAACAAGATGTAATCTCTGTAAAGGTTTAGTGCTTGAGTTGTATTTGTAACTGTTCTATTGCATGAATAATATAATAGGCATCTGGGCTTTTGGAGTGTGGGGTTTTTTACCCGAAAGGGTTTTCCCCACGTAAATCTGTGTTTTGTCTCATCTTTCATGTTTCATGTTTCTTGGTTAGAATTTGTTAATGCTTGTTGAAACTGGATTTGCATGAGTTTCTCTTAGAAGGGTTAATGTGGGAAATGCACTGTGTCTGATTCCGCTTTGTGGTACAGTTGTACGTGTCTTTGAGGCAATTTAATAAAATTAAAAGTTACCGAAGGCACTACTGTTCTTGGAGGTTTCTCCAAGATGATCAAAATTTCCCAACATTCTCCAGTTGTTGCGAGGGAATTCTCTAACCCTCTTGTTCATTCTCTACATGATAGCTCTTTGCAATTCAATATGAGTTTGGATACTTTTGGATAGCATTTGGAGGAGGCTTCTTTAGAGGAGGTGGTTTATGTTACACCCAATTGTGTTATTACCTATTTACTGTTACTTTGTTGAGTTAAAATGTTTTATTATATGATTGTGTTTTGTATATTTTGGACGAAAAATGTAACGGATGAATGTCTAATTCAATATGTTTTTTCATGCTTTGATAATGCAATGATATATGATGCATATAAATGTAATGTTATCAACGAACTATTGTTGTGATGCATGCACTAAATTGGATGCAAGAACAAAATTGAGCCTTTGGAAGAGAGGGGGAGTATCACTCAGGAGCTAACTATTGTTGTGATGCATGCACTAAGTTGGATGCAGGAACAAAATTGAGCCTCTGGAAGAGAGGGGGAGTATCACTCAGGAGAAGAACTTGGTTTAGTAACCCTTAATGTGTGTATTGAGCTATCACACACTCACATCCTAGTTTGATCAAGTTGAGTCTTGATCAAGTTGAGTCAAGTTAGTTTCGGAAATGGTAAGTAAGCTTTAGTCATGGTTTGGGAATGTTTTGTATTCATTTATTGTTTTAGTCTTTGAGTGTTCTTGATTGGGAATATGTGATTATGTCTTTGTGTTAAGTGTAAGTTCTTCGTGTGTTCATATTTATGTATTAATCGATGAGTATATACATAGAATGTATATATGTATATATGTGCATGTTTATGATAACTCATACATGTGAGTATAAATGTGCATTTGTATACATAAGTAGACATATCTATACATAATCATGTACGGATATAGCATATGCATGAGAACATCGATTAGACATATGCGACACATATGTATATACATACTAATTGATAGATATGTAATTATATGTGTTTGTAAATAATGATTTAATAAACATGTATACATAATATAAAAAATGGAAGTTATATTACATGTATATATTAATAATATATATATATATATTGATATATATTTAAAAGTGTTTTGAAATGTTTTAAAGTAAACTTGGGCGCATATATAGCGCGAACCATATTATAGAGCTTGGCTTAAATAAAATCCAGCATTATGTTAGCATTATGCAATGCATAAAATGCACATATGTGAATGATAAAGGCAACACATATATTGCTAAGTTAATACAAACAAAAAAAAGTATGCAAAGCACATAAGCCAACACTATAGTGAACAATGAAATACGTTAAAGTTGTTGCAAAAAATAATCATGCACAACATGATGATATGGAAAGTATGCAGCGCCTTAATGTTAATTTTTATGATAGATTAGATAGACAAAATTTTAAATCAAAATTAGACACAATAACACAATAGATACCCTAGGAAAACCCTCCACTTGAGGGAGAAAGACCCAACAACAATATATCACTTATGTATTGAATGTCAACAAGAATTGTCTCCTTTACAAGAGGCCGATATGAAGGCCAAATATAAGCATCACAATCTGATGCAACACAGATACACAATGATGTAATTCGTTGATTATAAACTCAACCTTCTACAGAATATCAATCTGCTCTTCTAGATAATTCACACCAAGAATATTGAAATATATTGAACAATGAATGTAATATGGAATGAATGAATATGAATGTGAATCAATGATATGCCATCAAACATATATACAAAGTGGAGTGGAGGACATGAACCTTCAAAGTATTGTGTCGGCCTTCATAAAAGAATGTGTCCCTTCATTAAATTGCGTCCATAATAAACATGATGTCGGCCTCAACAAGAATCACACCTCTTCTTGAATTCGAGTCTTCATTAAAAATTTGCTCCTCTTCATTAAATATAACATTACAATTCAAATAGTCATTTAGGCTATAATTTGAATTGTCTTCAAGAGACGTGATGCGCTGGAAGTAGCAGCCCAACGTTGCTCTATAACATCAACACTCCCTCTCAGCTAGGGAGGATTCTTCCAGCTGAATAAGACATCACCTCATCGTGATGTCAACCACAATGGCTACTCCCATATGTGGAAAGGAAATATATCACTTCATCGTGATATCAACCATCATGGCTACTCCCATGTATGGTATGTACAAGTGCTCATCTCTCAATGTGATGTTGCCACCTCATCGTGATGTTCACCATGGCTCTCCTAGAGGGTGAAAACACAAGTACAAGAAAAATCATCACGAACTCTCTCACGTGATGTTGTCATGGAGTCACACACATGACATCCACTATGGCTCTCCCAGAGGGTGGAAACAAGGGCTTTCACCTCAAATCTCTCTCAAAGAGAAATGCATTAACAAGGGCTTGCACCTCAAATCTCTCTCAAAGAGAAATGCATTAAAGAAGATCACTGATACTAAGACTCCTCAACTAGGGCTTCATTCTCCACCATACCAAGCTTATCTCAAAAGTACACAAACTTTATCTTGGAGAGAGGCTTCGTGAGAATGTTTGTCATTTTCTCATGAATTTTGATATACTTCAATTGGATTGCTTTCCTCAATACCATATCTCTGATATAATGGTATTTGATCTCAACATGTTTAGTTTTGTCATGAAACACGGGATTGACAGAAAGCTTCACACAACTTTTATTATCACAATGAATGACAGTAGGCCCCATTGATTGTCCAAACAATCTTGCAAGGAGCTTCCGAAGCCACACTGCTTCTCGAGCTACCAAACAAGTTGCAATATACTCAGCCTTTGTTGTACTCAATGCCACAAAAGACTGCTTACTGCTACACCAGGATATCATTGCAGACCCCAAACTGAAGCAACATCCAGAGGTGCTCTTCTAATCAATAACACACCTTTCCCAATCAAAATCAATATAACCATGCAGCTTCAAGTCCACACCTGAAGAATATCTCAAGCCATATTCAACTGTGCCACACAAGTATCTCAGGATATGCTTTGCTGCAACTAGATGAATTTGCCTTGGTTCACACATGAACTGACTGAGTGCACTCACTGCATAGAAAATATTTGGTCTAGTATTGACTAGATACATCAACGATCCAATCAATTGCTTGTACATCGTGGAATCCACCAGATCTGAACTAGTTGCAGCCTCTTTCAACTTATGCAAGTTGGTCTCCATAGGCATACACATGGATCTGCAATCCATCATACCAAATCTCTTTAGAATATCAATGGTATACTTCCCTTGACTTAGAATCATCTCATCAGGGTTTTGCCATACTTCTAAACCAAAGAAGTAGTGCATGATGCCAAGATCCTTCATTTCAAATTCAGAAGCTAACTCCTTGCATTTGATAATGAGGTGATCTTCTCCAGTAAGAATCAAATCATCAACATACAAAACCAAGATCAATGCTTCGCCATCAATTACCTTGAAGTAGAGGTTTGAATTAGCATCATTCTTAGAGAAACCCAAGCTCATCAGGTAACGATCAATCCTTTCATACCAAGCACAGGGAGCCTGCTTAAGGCCATACAAAGACTTCTTCAACCTGCAAACATGAGACTCCTTCCCATGTACTTCAAAGCCATCATGTTGCTCAATATATAACTCTTCCTCGATTACACCATTCAGAAATGTTGTCTTCATGTCCATTTGGTGAATCTTCCATCCTTTAGATGTTGCAATAGAAATGATGGCCCTGATTGAAGTATAACAAGCAACTGGAGCAAAGGTTTCCTCATAGTCAACTCCCTCTTTCTGTGAGAATCCTCTAGCCACGAACCTAGCCTTGTACTTCTCAATGCTCTCATGAGCCGCATGCTTGATCTTGAAGAGCCATTTAGAAGATAGCACAAATTTTCCTTTGGTTCTAGGTACGATGTCCCAAACATCATTCTTGAGAATAGATTCATACTCCTCTACCATAGCATCTCTCCAAACTTGCTTACTAGAAGCTTCCTCAACACTGGAAGGCTTGGACTTAATGATTTGACTCATCAAAGCAACATAGCTGGAAAACTTATGAGGTCTCTTACTTTCTCTGAAATTTCCTCTTGGGGTTGCAAACCTTTCTGCCTCCTGCATTGTTTTCCTGGACCAAAGAGGTCTTTTTCTTCCAATCACAATATTTTTAGGCCCATTAGTAGGTTCCAAGGGCTCAACTAGATCATCATCTTCTTTAGGTTCAGGAGCCTCCCTCTGAATCTCAGGAGCATGGTCAACTTCCATATCCTGAGGAGACTCTTCATTATCTATCTCCATGTGAGTTTCCTTGAATCTTTTGAATGCAACATCCTCTTCAAATGTGACATCTCTATTGATCTTAATCAACTTCTGACCTGGAATGTAGATTTTGTAGGCTTTTGATGTCTCATTGTAACCTACAAATATTCCCTTCTTTCCAAAAGGTTCCAACTTTTTCCTTTTATCCTTAGGTACATGAACATATACAGGAAAACCAAAGATCCTCAAATGACTCACTTTCGGTTTCACCCCCGTGAATGCTTCTTCAGGAGTCATGTTCTCCAAAATTCGGCGAGGGCTTCTATTTTGAACATAGACAGTTATCCTGGATGCTTCAGCCTAGAGGAAGGTTTGCAAATCTTGGTCATGAATCATGGCTTTGGCTACTTCCACAATAGATTTTTTCTTCCTTTCAGCAACACTGTTTTGTTGAGGATTATAAGGGACACATAACTCCCTCTTAATCCTAGCTTCAATGCAAAAGTTACAGAAGCTGTCTGAAATGTACTCTCCACCGTTATTGGATCTTAGAACATTGATCCTCTTCCTAGAAAAGTTCTCTACCTGAGCTTTGAATTCTTTGAACCTCTCTAATACCTCCTCAGATTCTTTAGATTTCAAGAAATAAATCCAATTCTTTCTAGAGTAGTCATCAATAAATATAATGTAATACAAGAAACCACTCAAAGAAGCAACAAACATTGGACCACATAAATCAGAATGAATAAGATCAAGAATACATTTAGATATACTTTCACTACTATGAAATGGACCTTTAGTATTCTTACCCAATGGGCAACCTCTGCAAGTTCCTTCATGCTCCTGGTTGAGTTTCAGAAGGCCTGAAACCATCTTCTCCATGGTAGGAAGTGCTCAAAAGTGAAGGTGAGCCAATATTCTATGCCATAGTTCACACGAACTTGATGAATCATGCACCAATGCCTAAAGTGGACGAGTGCAAAGTTTGTAGAGGCTCTCATGTCGAACTCCAATCACCCCAGCAGTCTTGATATTAGAGTTCTTCGTCCATGCAAGAACTTTGCCTTTTGAAAATGCAACTTGGTACCCCTTGTCTTCAAAGGCTAAAATCGAGACAAGATTTCGCTTGATGCCGAGAACAAATAGCACATCACTCAACTACAAGGAAATATTAGAATCCAAGTGAAGAGAGGAGGTCCCAACTCCTTTCATAGAATAGCTTGCATCATCTCCAATAATGACTTGTTCACTAGAATCTCTCTCCACCAAATCATTTAGATTCTCTCTAAATCCGATAATGTGGCGGGAGGCACCACTATCAATTAGCCAAGTATTGTTGTCGGTAGGCACACTGCTTGAAAGAGCTGAGTAGAATAGGAAACCACCTAAATCCTTTTGCGAAGAGATCTCATCAACATCAATAATGGAAGCCTGTTGCTTAGGCCTGGTTGGACAATCCTTTGCATAGTGACCATACTTGTCACATCTAAAACATTGAACACAAGATAGATCCTTCTTCTTCTTCAATGCAGGAGCACCATCAGATCCCTTATCTCTATTCCTTTCTTTCCATCTTTCCATTTCTTTTTCGAGGATTGAGTGGCAAGAACATGAATGTCTTCATTAGTAGAGCTTTGACCGATACCTCTCGCAGCAATCTAGACTCTTCTTGAATACAATCCGCCCTCAAACGATCAAACTTGGGAAGTTTTGATCTTGCACTAATTCCTTGAATGTAAGACTCCCAAGATGAGGGAAGACCATTAAGAGCCAACATGGTCAAATCCTTGTCATCAACAATATGACCAATAGTAGAGAGTTGATCTCTCAACTCAGAAATCTTCATGAAGTAAGCAATGACAGATTCTCCTTTCACCATCTTGACGTGATGAAGTTGTTGCTTTAATGCAAGTGCACGGCTTGTGTTGTTGATCTCATACATCTCCTCCAAAGTCTTAAGCATCTCTCTTGCCGTCTTGATTTTGGAAATGATTGGAACAACATGATCCTTCACGGAATCGACTAACATCTTCTTCGCCTTAGTATCTTTATTCTTCCATTGAATCTTCTCTTCCTCATCAATAGGCTCGGGGACTTTGCTCTCCACAAACTCAACCAACTCATTTTCCTCCAAGGTGAGCATAACTCTGAATCTCCAAGATGTGAAATTTGTTGCTCCCTCAAGTTTGTCCTCAATCTTGAGTCCGTTCACCAGCTTGATGAAGAGGTAAAAGTGATCAAAGATGAGAAAGAGAATTAAGAGTATCGCTACTAGACTAAATCTAATCAAGATCTTCTTCAACCACTATAATACTATGTTAGCTTTTATGATCAGATTAGATAGATGGAATTTTAATTCAAAATCAGACACAATAACACAATAGATACCCTAGGAAAAGCCTCCACTTGAGGGAGAAAAAACCAGCAACAATATATCACTTATTTATTGAATGTCAACAAGAATTGTCTCCTTTACAAGAGGCCGATATGAAGGCCAAATATAAGCATCACAATCTGATGCAACACAAATACACAATGATGTAATTCGCTGATTATAAACTCAGCCTTCTACATAATATCAATTTGCTCTTCTTCATAATTCGCACCAAGAATATCGAACTATATTGAACAACGAATGTAATATGGAATGAATGAATATGAATGTGAATCAATGAAATTCCATTGAACATATATACAAAGTGGAGTGGAGGACGTGACCCTTCAAAGTATCATGTCGACCTTCATAAAAGAATTTGTCCCTTCATTAAATCGCGTCCATAATAAACATGATGTCAGCCTCAACAAGAATTGTGCCTCTTCTTGAATTCGAGTCTTCATTTAAAAGTCATTCCTCTTCATTAAATATAACATTACAATTCAAATAGTCGTTTAGGCTATAATTTGAATTGTCTTCAAGAGACGTGATGCGTTGGAAGTAGCATCCCAACGCTGCTCTATAACATCAACACTTAATAGGTAGAATAAACCAAAGTCAAACGTTGGAATGACTAACACACAACTATATATTATCATGCAAAAAATTTCAAAGCCAAATTTAGTTGAAGCTTAAGAAGGTAGTTGACTTGCATAACAATTAAGAAACATGTAGATATGCATTGTTGTGTTTTGACTCAATAAAAGAGTCATTGTTGTCACTTGAAAAGGGTGACTCATCCATTTTAAAGACGCTGAAAATAATGGGACTATTTATGTGTTTTCTAGTTGAGTGTTTTAGTAGCCACATTTCGTTCCGGTTAGCTGAGTCGATGCATTTAGAGGAGGAATTAGTCTTAATGTTGAGTGGTGGCAACAAGAAGAGAAAAGGTGGTGGATTTAGTAGCTTGTTTGTAGCATTGAGTTGCTCAGATTTAAATATAAATAGAGGCAGCTTTTCTACCTTTTGTTACACTCATTCATTATGATTTCTTCATTTGTAATTTTGCTATAGTTTTATGTACAAGTGTGTTTTTGATAGCTTGGCGAGAAAGAGCGTTTGTTTTGTAAATTTACATTTGTTGAGAGTTTTCTGAGAGGCTAGAATTGAAGATAGGTTGAGCTTAGAAGGAGCAGCAAACATGATTGTGAAAGTTGAGCTTAGCAAGCAGCATTCTCATTTGGAGCTATAATTCTAGGCATGCTAATTTTTATTACTGTTACCCATTTTTGCTACTAGCCCAAACAAATAGTGTTGTTTATATTTTACAAGTGAAAAGATGGTACATTTTAAATGTGCTATGTCACATTTATGTGCATAAACAAAATCAAAAGACTACAATACTACATTTCATTATGCAAATGCATATAACATAGAAGAGAATGTACAATCTTTTCAAAATTCTAGTTTTTATTGATAATATAAAAGTAGGATGTCCCACACAAGCCTTGAGACTGACTATTAGAATGCATATAATGGAAAACATTATACATTTATAGATACAATAGAAAAAAAATGCAGATAAAGAGAGATGGGACCCATCATTGCTCGAATGACGAATCTTGATTGCTTTATTTTGCATCATCTTCGGTCTCTCTTGCTTGTTCTGCTTCCCGTTGATGCTCTCCTTGCTGCTCTTAGCTTCCCTGCATCTGTAATGAAAGTGTTGTTAGAGAAATGAAGGATCACTAGTCAAAATCTGTGCATACATCTATAAGCATATAATTTGATCCTCATGTGCATTCAAATAGCCCATACCATAGATGTCCAGGAAAACAAGAGAGTTATCAAACACCTATCATATGCTTGGTTTTATCTAACATGTTTGCTTCTTGTGCAGGTATAGGTGAAATCCTTTTCACTATTTTATTTTATCTGATTACAGCATGTGGAATAAAATGTGGCTCCCACAAGGGTTGAGCCTAGCATGCTGCCCCCTGTTTTAGAGGGATGAGAGAGAAAAAAAATCATATTTCTCAACTTGGAGCAATTATTTCATCACCTATAATAGTGAGTGGTTTAAGGTCACTATCATAGATGACACGATATTGGCTCAATTGAACCACAATGAGTAAAGAACATGATAATAGATACCAAAATAATGCTTCACAGAGGTCTTAATACACAATCAAAAGAGATAGAGATATTGTTTAAAAGGATGGAGAGAATGAAGAAAAATAACTATCCACAAATGTCAAGTGTTGAAGGATAATCTACAGGTGTCAATTCATATTTTCTTTTTTTTAATGTGCACCCCCTTACCAAAGTTATAACCTAAGTCACACAAGCTATATAGTATGTAGTTGTAAATCATGAGTGACATACTACACATGGCACCATGCATATGAACATAGCATCATCAGGGAGGATACAAGTGCAAGATTTGAAATATCTCAGACATCAAAAGCCACATAAGTATGACAGAGGACACAAGGTTAGGTTTAAAAAGAAAGGATATAGGCACATGACATATAGATAACAGAAGGATAAATCATTAGAAAGCAAGAACATATTCATGAAAGCACAGTTTATAGTGGACAGAGTTAAAATATGATAACCTTATGGTGAAGGTCATGGTAGCATTTGATAGATAGTACAACCCACAAAAGGGCAACAAGCTAAAGCATATGGTGAATATGGTGAACTCATATACAATTTATCCTATGTGATAAGGTCTGTAGAACAACCAAGAGCGCAGTTTTTTTTGCTCATAAAGACAATGCCAAATATCACAGTTGCAAGAAATGGCAGTGCAAGAGGAGTAAAGGAGATAATTTAAGATGTGACAGTGTTCAATGATATCAAGAGATCTCTGTCACAACCAACTAAGGGGTTTGAAACATATTGTCAGTTTGTTCCTCATTATATATTCAATGTGTGCCAATGGCAAGCTATACAAACATTCATTTTTTTCTTATTTTGGCTAAAAGCATATGCTAATATTATTATCATGGATTGAATCTAATTCAATTGACGCCATACAGCCCAAGAGATTTATTGTCTTAATCTAGTCAAGCAACATATATGGGCAGACTTTTGGAAGTTTGAAGAGGTTATTAAAGAGTGCCAGATCCTTGTGGCAGTGGCTGAACAATGACAGTAAATGGATAACAGACCTTAAGGAGGCCCCTTCAAACAAGTCATACAATTCATAATCAGCAATCCTAATGTAAATCAAGTCAACAAAAGGACAATGGATATAAAGCAATAAAGAGGACAATTTAAAAATCATTGATGTCGAAACATCTAACAGGATACAGTCATCCCATGAAAATGCAGAGATCAAAAGGAAGTCATTTTCAAAGGTTTGCATACATGATAATCCTCATGACTGTGTTTGTACAATGACTAGTTGAGCAACATGATCATCACAAAAGGAAATCTTCAAAGTTCTGTGCAGAAGTAACATGAGGAAAACACAGAGATAAAGTATCATATAGGTCATATTACCTTTCCAAAAAACAACCATGATGGTGACCACTAACATAATGAAAGGACCGAGCCTTGAGATGGAGAGTTTTTTTCATTTTTCCTCTATAGAAATGTAAAAGAACAAAACCCTTGAGTTTTTGCATGTATGAGGAAAAGACTCAACGGAGCCAAGGATAGGAACTTTAATAGCTTTTCCTCTACAAAAAATGAAACCCTAGGTCAGCATGAATAGAGATGCTTTTAAAAACCCAAGTACCTTGTTGAAGTAAAGTCGTGGCCATGGAGAATAGAGAGCTCTTTTATTTGTAAATTCCAAGTGAATAATGCAAGCATGGGTAAACATACATAAGTTCTATATGCATTTTATACAAAGACCGAGCATAAAGGAAATATACAAACATGTTTTCCATTTTCTAAATGCATAGAACCATGATCCTTTATTTTAGAGCTCAAATGGAGCAGATTTTCTACGAGAAAAGCAAAAGAAATGAAGGTGTTTTGTACAAATAGAAAACTTAACCGGCAACTCGGCCTCCATGAAAGAAATGTTCCAGATTTCTCTAGAAAACCCATGAGATCTCAATGAAACCTTATGGTGGCAAGTAGAAGACTCTAGAATCTCAAATGTTGCAAATGAATACTTTTACAAATGGTTTGTGTTGCTTTTGCTTTAGGGTTTCACAACCCTATCTAAAGCCGATAGGTAGAAGGTATTTTTATCTTTTATTTTTATTTTTGCAAATGAACTGATATGAATTCCATGTTCATTCCTAATACGATAAAATGTGTCCTCCTTATATGTCATTTATGTAAGTCTTTAAAGACTTATATTTTGTTTTCAACATTCCCATTATTTTTGCATGGAGAATTCGATTGTAAAACATTTTTTATTTAAAGTGATATTGTTATAAGTCACTTTAGTCAAAAGTGTTTTTTTAATGCAAGAATGAAGAATATGCTTTGCAAATGCCTTAAGGAGATGTTGTTGAGTCTTTATGCTTTTGCAAGCATATTGGAGGAGGTTGAAGAGGTTAACCAACATGTGTCAAGAATATAGGGGACTGTTTTGACTAAAATTAAAAGTCTTGGAGAGCATATAGGGGTTGTTTTGATGCTTTTATGGTGGGTAAGGTTATTACTTGACCTTTTCAGCCTATTGGAATCTTTTTGGGGGAGATGTAGTTGCTAGATTCTTGGCTTTTTGGGGTCATCTGACCCTAATCAGTTTTCAGTTCCTCTTTTGGTGAGTTTTTGGAGGGAGTTGTGAGTTATAGTCTCTTCGTTAAGTCATTTGGAGAGAGTTCTAATTATGCGTTTTTTACTTATTGACATTTTTAGTCCTTTGGCATATTGGAGCATATTTTTGTAACTCTTTTGGATATGAAATAGAGTGAGAACTTTGGATGCAATTGATATGAGATTTTGCCTACTTATTCCCTACATTATTGTGTGTTCCTAAGTGATTGATCAAGTTATCTGTGAGGTATTTATTATTTCCTTTTAACTTTGTCTCATGTTTCTTGATACCTTTATGTAGAAAGTGTGTCAATGCAAGTTCCAACTTGTGTCTTGAAGTGCAAAATAACTTTTAACTGTGAAGATATCTTCCTACTAGAAGTTTGAGTTCCAGGACTTTTTTGTGAAATATTTATGCAAAGACATATAGTAATAGGTTGTGCATCTTTAGTTCATGTTATTGCAGGAAAATGTATGAAATTCTGAGTTTTATAGTCCTTTTTAGTTTGGTGTATCACCCTTATTTTCAATTTTTAGTTGTAAGTTATGTGTTTCTTTATACCCTTTTCCCTATCAAATCAGTAGAGTAGATTAGCTTTAGGTGGTAACCATTTAGGAAGCCGACCTTCTCCAGAGGTTGACCTCTGTTTGTTAAATCCCACACTTTGAGAGGTCTTCTAATGTTTTCACTAAGTGGTTGAACAAGGTTCAACAAAGGGTGCACATTCAGGTGATAACAATTTTGGCACCTCCCAATGGGACTGTCAAATCAAAACAGTCTTGAAATTTCAATATTTTGCTAGTTTTGATATGTAACTAGAAAATTTTAGACCTTTTAGAGCTTGGTGAAGCATATTTGGCGACTCTGAGTGGGTAGATTAGTAGAAACCAGTGCAAAACAACATATGAAAATAATACAAACTAGGAGTAGTGATATTCCTTTTGAATATTTACAACTATCCCCACCCATAAGACAAGTAGAACAACAACAAAAAACTCCTTTTTCATCAAAAAGAGTTTATTCAACGCCTCCTAGTTTCAAACCAGTAGTTGCACTAGTTGTAGAAGGTGTTTATGTTCCTTTAATTGTTGTACTTGTTAAACCAGTTCAGGTCAATACAATGGCAGCACAAAGGAATCAGCCTTTTGTCCCATTTAATGGGGGTAGTCCATTAAACTTGTAGCAACATGATGATATTCTTATGGTTGCATTAAAAAGTTTACCTTTTTTCACAGGGGAAAATCAAACTACTCCAATTGAACATATTAGGGTCGTAGCTTCATTATGTGGAGTCCATCACATCACTCAAGAAAATGTTGCAGTGATATTGTTGGTTGCTTGTTGCTTCATTGAAAGGGAAGGTCCTTCAGTGGTTTAGGGGTTTAGCAGTTGGTTCTATAGCAACCTGGGATGAGTTGGGAGCAACTTTGAACAAGTAATTTGAGGACAAGTCTGATCACTTGTCACTAATCGAGCAGATAACTACAATTAAGCGAGCTCCTTAGGAGCAAATGATGGATTTTAACTTCCATTTTTAGAAAACATGGGATAGGGTTCCTGCTATAGTAAGACCTTCCCTAGAATATGCATTTCTCTATTATTTAAAGACTCTTAATAGTGACATTTCAGTAATGATACAATCTATGGAAGGTACCATTTTACCAGATGCATATGGCATCGCAGTGAGGGTAGAAAATAGTCTTATGCAGGCTGATAAGATTGTACCTAGACCACCAATGCCTATTTTCCCAGAATTCAGCCTTCTATGCCTCTGCAAATACCACATTTTGCTCTTGTACCTATTGTTCCAACATTACCAGCTATTGTTAATCAAGATAAGGTTGGCCCAACCCAATCTCAGGAATTGCAAGAGATTAAAAATAGTTAGAAAAGGATTGAAGGCTTACTTCAGTCCTTTGGAAATGAGTAACCATGAAATGGCAGTAGTTCCAAAACAGACAGCCATATCAGCCTCAGAATCAAGGTCAGAATCAGTTGTACCAAGCTAATAGACAACCTTTTTAGGGAAGCAGCCAAGGTGCAAGGCAAAATGTTAACCCAAGGCCGTTTCAAGCATATAATCCAACTCCAATCAGTTTAGCTAGAGATCTTGTTCCAGTCTAGAATAACCTTGCAGTTGAGTATGAGTGGTGTTTTCTGTGCAATCAGCCTCACAATCAAGCTACATGTTCAAATGGGGTTATCAATCAAGCATTGATGGTGCAAAATGCCTCAAATATGCAAAGTGTTCCTAATGAGGAGTCTCCACAATAGCAAAATCTCGCTCCAAGTGATACAACTCTCTTGAATTGGCAAGGAGAGGAATTTTGTGGAGTGCATAGGGATGATTCTCTATTGCAGTTAATACAAGATCCAAAAATAGGGCTTTTGAGATTGAACAATCATCAAACAAAGAAAAGGAAGTTGTTGGACCATCCACCTCTCAAGTGGCACACATACTGCAAGGGAACACACAAGGTGCTACAAAGAAGCAACCTGACTTGCAAGAAAACCCTGTTGTTGCAAGGACTCATCAAAAGGTAAATTCTACCTTTAACATTGTTGAACACATGAAGAAAGTGAACGTGTCTATGTCAATGTGAGATTCCTTGTCTATCCCAAGCCAAAAAGACTTGTTACGATTTGCTTTGACTAATTCAAATGTTTCAAGTGATGCACCAATATGTTAGGCTAAGATTGTTTTCAAAAATGCACCTCGGGACAACAATAAACAATCAGGTAAAGATGTCAAACCCCCTCTCCCCCCCATTTTATGGTAGATAGTGGGGCAAGCAGTTTTGTCATGCCCAAACATATTGTTGATAAGTTGGATCTGAAATATCAACCTCTTGAAAAGGGTGTAGTCCAGCTTGATGGGTTAGCCATTAATGTTGTAGGTGTCATTAAGGATTTAAGTCTTACACTTCATGCTTGCCCAAACTTTTCCATTCCCCAAGACATATTTGTTATTGATTTGCCACCATATTTTTCCTTTTATTTGTTAAGGGATTTTACTGCCAAGATAGGAGGTTATTTGTCTTCAGATTGGTCCCACATGTTGTTTAGGACTAGATATGGGACAAAAGTGACTAGAAAGTCTAAGTTACTAGCCAATGACCACATTGATCCTTATATACCAAGCCCAATCAATGCTAATTGTGTTGTTTTTTATGATAAGGAGCTTGTTGTTGCTCAATAATTGTAGGCTGAAAGTGTACCAGACATACTTTTAAATGAATGGGTAATAGTAAATATTGAGGATAATCAAAATGATAATATTAAAGAAGCTAGTTTGGGGGTATATGTGTTAAATGAATCTGAAACAATCATGCCAAACCTTGAAAAGAAGGCATAACAACAACTAGGATAGCAAGATGAGGTGTGGAAGATGTACTTTGATGGCTCTAGAAGTAGGAATGGAGCTAGTGGGGGTGCAATGCTTGTGTCCCCACAAGGTAAAAAGTATTATTGTACTTTCAAATTTGCTTTTTCTTGTTCTAACAATGTTGCCGAATATGAGGGTCTGATTCAGGGCTTGGAATGGGCAAGGAAAAGAAAGATAAGTTGCCTTCAGGTATTTGGAGACAGTGAATTGATAGTCAATCAGGTAAGAGGTTTGAATGTGACTAAAAATGATGTGCTTAAGTCTTACAAGCATAAGGTGTGGGATATGATAGAGGAATTTGATGCTTTTAATCTAATTTCAATTCCTAAGAATTAGAATAAGCATGCAGATAGGTTAGCTGCAATAGGTGCTCAGTTTGATATACCCAATGATTTTAAAAAAGGAAAAGTGCAATAATATGTTAAGGTTGTTGTAAGGTCTTCTATTCCTAATGATAACATTCATTGGCAAGTATTTGAGACTGATGAGTAGGTGTTGATATTTCTACTTGAAGAAGATGAGTTTTCAGTGGCAAACCAGGAGAAACTTAAGCAGCAATATGATGAAAAAATCATTCAGTTGAGAACTAACAAGCTGCCCAGGGGTCTGGTTACTTTAGAATCCATCTTCAGCATTGATGATCATCTCAAAAAGAGAAAAACCAGCATGCAGGTCAAGGAGGAACATTATGAAGAGCTTGAGATATTTAAAGGTAAGCTTCTTAAAATTGGAAAAATTTGTTCACAAGCAGATAGGCAAGATTTTGTTGCTCTTTGTCAAGAATTTCAAGATGTTTTTGCATGGGAATACTCAGATTTAAAGGGATTTGATCCCCAGATTGCCCAACATACCATAGATTTAGAGCCAAATGCAAAGCCTGTTAGGTAGAAACAGAGGCTTTTAAATCCAAAACTTGAGCCCCTTATGATAAAGGAATTGACAAAGTTGATTGAGGGAGACATTATTTTCCCAATCAAGCATACCTCATGGGTCTCTAACCTTGTACCGGTTATAAAGAAAAACGGAGAAATTAGGCTTTGTGTAGACTTTAAAGACCTTAATAGATCCTCATTGAAATATCATTATCCGTTGCCCTCTATGGATCAGATCCTTCAAGTAGTTGTTGGTTCAAAAAGATTTTCCTTACTTGATGGTTATTTTGGTTATAACCAGGTATTATTCAAAGAAGAGGACCAATACAAGACTGCTTTTACCACAAAGTGGGGCACTATGGCCTATAAATGAATTCCATTTGGTTTTTCTAACGCTGGTGCCACCTTTGAGAGGGCCATGGAAATGGCATTTCAGGGGTTGATTCATAATTAGTTCTCATATATCTTGATGACAATAGTTTTTTCTAAAAAGGTAGATGAGCATTTTTCCCATCTGAGAAAAATATTAGAGAGGTCTAGGGAGTTTGGTATATCCCTTAACCCCAAAAAATTCATTTTTTATGTTCATGAGGGAAAACTTCTCAAACACATAGTGTCAAAATAGGGGATCACTGTTGATCTAAAAAGAGTAAGAACCATTTTAGAGTTGCCTTTACCCAATAATAAAATGGGGCTACAAATTTTTTTGGGAAAAATGATTTTTTTGAGAAGGTTTTGTAGAGAAGGGGGATTCGCTACTCACGAGTTTTCTTCATTCAAAGAGCTTCACAAGGTGAACTGCCCTAAACTACCTCAAGGAACAACATGAGAGTTCAAGAATTAGAAAGAGCAAGTCACAAATATTTTCTGGACAAAATGACAAGCTCTCAACCAAGGGACGACAGTGCAAAATATGGATGACAATGTAGCGCGCTACAATCCCAGTGGTGTGTTGGCATCTCGTATGGACCAAAAAGAAGGTTTATCACAAAAAATAGCTAAATGACTACTTCTACTCCAATTTCCAGGAACTTTTAGAATGCGGAAAAAGTAACAGGATGTAATAGAACTGAAATAGTAAAGTAGAAAAGATAAAGATAAAGATAAAGATAAAGATAAAGATAAAGATAAAGAGAAGAAAGGAAAGAAGATGCTCACAACAATCCAAGTAATGAAGCCTCCAGCGAGTAGATATCTTCAATACCTACAAGTGTAAGATCTAGAGAAAGTGTTGGGGCTGTATAGGGGTTTTCTTCAGTCAAGCCCCGTTTTGGTGTTCCCGCCTCCATGGATAGCCAGATAGATAGAGAGAAATGAAGAGAAATGGACAAAGCATGTGGTGAAAGCAAAACTCGCTTTAGGAGTAGAACCCGCACCACCAAGTATGAGTGATAAAAACAAACCCTGTTTGAGGAGGAGAACCCATATCACGAAAGAGGTGATAAAAACAATCTTCGCTCAAGGAGGAGAACCCATATCACAAAGTAGAGATGCAATAGATAAGGGATATGGAATCCCAGGATGCTTACAAGCACAAGGAAAGGGAGATAGAGTTGCAAAGAGTGTTGTAGAGAAAGTTGTAAGAGCTTGGGAGTGTTGTTGTAACAAGTGAGATATTTGTGCAAGCAAGAGAGCAAAGAGGAAAGGAGAGAAGCCAAGAAGCTAGAGTGAAGCTAGAGGCAGAAGAGAGTTAGAAGCATTTGGAAGAATGGACCTAGAAAAAGTTAGAGAGAAAAATGAACTGAGAGGATAGCTTTTAATGAGGGAAAATAAGCTTCTTGAGTTGTCACAAGGCATCTCGAGCTGTTACCACCGACCAAAGGAGGCGACAAGTGGTAAACATGCACAGAAACAGTCGTTTGAACGTTGAAAACATCGCAAGTCACTAACGCAGCGTGCAGACGTCCGCACAGCGCACTAGTGTCTAGAAACCTCATGTTACAAAACAACACGAACGGAGAAGGCACAAGGCTTGATGCAAAGCTGACATGCAAGGGTAGCTGTTGAAAAGGGGTGTTGGAGCATCCTAAGTGGGAGAAAAGTTGATGCAGGGGCTAAAATGAGCCTACACAAGATGCTAAGGGAGTGGACACTAAAGCAGATACAAGAATGTATGTGAAATTGCAAGGGGTGCAATTTTATGACTATATGGGTTTATTCCAAATGTTGCAAATATTTTGAAACCACTAATTGCTATGTTGAAGAAAAATGTAAGTTTCTGTTGGACCAGAGAGGCCAAGTGCAGTTTTGAAGCTATTAAGGAAGCCTTATCAGTAGCTCCTACTCTTGTTGAAGGTTTTGCAAATGGGGTAACAACTCAAGCATGCTTAACCTTGGAGAAGACTCCCTGGTTAAGCGCGCTTGAGCTGGAGCAGTACTGGGATGGGTGACCTCCCGGGACGGACCAGTGCTTCACCTCTGTGAGCATCACCTAGATGCAATGAGTGCTAAGTGGACCATTTGATATCATGAGAGATGGGTTCTTGTTGAACCACTACTCATGAAACATGGGTCAATGAGTTTGACTTGAAACTACACGGTTGAATCCTGATAGCAATATCATAATAGCTCCTACTCTGGTAAATCCAAACTTTTTAAAAGACTTTATTATGTATGCTTTTGGTAGCATAGATACCATTTCTGCAATGTTCGTACAACAAAATGATGATGGTTTAGAATAACCCATTTTCTTTTTTAGTCAAGGTTTAGAGGATTATGAACAAAGATATACTTTTGTCGAGAAGCATGTACTTGTTGTTATCAGAAGTTTGAAAATGTTTAAGCCTCTAATTTCTAATAATAAGATACATCTAATGGTTGCTCACCCTAGTGTGAAGGAGTTTTTGTTAAGCAGGGACCTGAATGAAAAGAGGGCTTGGTGGATTACAAAGGTAATGGAGTATGATATTAACATAAAGATAACCAAGCTTGTGATGGAAAAGGGCTATGTGAACAACTAGCTACAGGGTCTAAAAGTGAGGAAAAGACAGAAACAGAGATTGTTTTGGTCACTAATGATGAGTCTCAGAGTGTTGCACCAGCATTGGGTGCAAATTGGGTACGTGATATGACTCATTTCTTACAAACTGGTGAGTGTCCACCAAGTTTAGATAAGGCCAAAAGGAGATATTTCATATTGGAGTCCATCCCCTATGTGTTGGTTGATAATGTTCTTTTCAGAAAAGACCTTAATGGTGTGTTGTTAAGGTGTATTGATCATGATCAAATGGATAAAGTGCTTCTCGAGTTTCATGATGGAACTACTAGGGGTCCTTTTGCCCCAAGAACTACTGCATGGAAGATAATGAGAGCTCGCTATTATTGGCCAAGCTTGTTTAAGAATGCCCATGCTTGGGCAAGAAAATGTGTGAAATGTGTCATTTTTGCAAGCAAAGAGAGGCTACCAGCTTTACCCTTGCAGCCAATTCAGGTGGAACTACCCTTCATGAGATGGGGCATTGATTTCATAGGTGCCATCAACCTACCTTCTAGTGTAGGACATAGGTGTGTACTGACAACAACTAATTATTTTACAAGATGGATTGAAGTATTGGCTTTGAAAGAAGCCAATGAAAGTGTTGTTTTAAACTTTTATGATGATTTAGTAACCAGGTTTGGAGTACTTGAATCAATTATTTCAGATAATGCTTTAGCATTTGTTGGACTCAGAGTAAGTGATTGGGTTGTTAGAAATGACATTCATTTGAATACATCATCA
This sequence comes from Sequoia sempervirens, assembly GCA_007258455.2. Classification (NCBI taxonomy): domain Eukaryota; kingdom Viridiplantae; phylum Streptophyta; class Pinopsida; order Cupressales; family Cupressaceae; genus Sequoia; species Sequoia sempervirens. Next base: position 52,932 of record VDFB02191600.1, read on the forward strand.
AATTATTGCCCACAGGGTAATGGTTTGGCATAATCAACAAACAAGAACCTGATAAGAATTATGGAGGATAATCAAAGAACTTGTCACACCAAGTTGAAATTTTCCTTATGGGCAGATAAAATAACTCCCAAAAGGTCCATTGGGAACTCCCCATATGTGTTGGTTTATGGCAAGGAGGAAAGATTGCCTTTATCTGTGGAGCTTCCAGCTCTTGATATTATGCACCAGTTAGAGATGTTCAAGGAAGGGGACCCAATGGCAGTTAGATATGCTCAGCTCATGGAGCTAGAAGAGGTAAGAGATAAGGCAATGAAGTCCTTGGAGTATCATCAAATCCAAACAAAAGGAGTCTTTGATAAGAAAGCAACACCCAAAGTATTTAGAGAGGGTGATGTGCTCAAATGGGATGAATTGAAAAGCAGGCAAGGAAAGAACTCTAAGTTTTCCAGCATGTGGAGTGGCTCATTTGTTATTACAGAATGCAAGGAGCACAATGCATTCTAGTTATCAAAGATGAATGGATAAATTCTACCTATCCTAGTTAATGAGATACACCTCAAACAGTGTTTTGAGGTTTGATCTGCATTTTACATTCTAGATTAGGAGTTTTGTTTTCAATAAGTGTTGTTGCACCATAGTTTAGATGCAAGATTTTAATTCCCCTAAGTGTTGTTCAACACAATTAAGTAGTTTTTCTTTTGAAGTTTCGGTGTTTGAATAAGTTTCCAAGGTGTCTTGCATTGATCTAGTGAGTTACAATATTGTTCAGGACTATTTTCAAGTAGTGTCAACTTTTAAGTGACTCAGTGCCCAATGGATAAGCTTTAGACAATTTGTCAAGATGTTTAGTAGGCAAACATATAGTAGATGTCACCAGAAATGTTACCTATTTTTGCTACTAGCCCAAACATGTAGTGTTGTTTATATTTTACAAGTGAAACAAGGGTACATTTTAAATCTGCTATGTCACATTCATGTGCATAAACAAAACAAGAAGACTACAATACTACATTTCATTATGCAAATGCATATAACATAGAAGAGAATGCACAATCTTTTCAAAATTGTAGTATTTATTGATAAAATAAAAGTAGGATGTCCCACACAAGTTGTGAGATTGACTATCAGAATGCATATAATGGAAAACATTATACATTTATAGATACAATAGAAAATAAATGCACATAAAGAGAGAGGGGACCCATCATTGCCTAAATGATGAATCTCGATTGCTTTGTTCTTCATCATCTTTGGTCCTTCTCGCTTATTCTGCTTCCAATTGATTCTCTCCTTGCTACTCCTAGGTTCCCTACATCTGTAATGAAAGTGTTGTTAGAGCAATGAAGGATCACCAGTCAAAACATGTGCATACATCTATAATCATATAATTTGATCCTCATGTGCATTCAAATAGCCCAAACATACCATAGATATCCAGGAAAACAAGAGAGTTATCAAACACACCTATCATATGCTTGGTTTTATCTAACATGTTTGCTTCTTATGCAAGTATAGGTGAAATCCTTGTCACTATTTTATTTTATTTGATTACAGCATGTGGGATAAAATGTGGCTCCCACAAGGGTTGAGCCTAGCATGTTGCCCTCTATTTTAGAGGGATGAGAGAAAAAGAATCATATTTCACAACTTAGAGCAATTATTTCATCACCTGTAATAGTGGGTGGTTTAAGGTTACTATCATAGATGACAAGATATTGGCTCAATTGAACCACAATGAGTAAGGAACATGATAATAGATACCAAAAGAATGTTTCACAGAGGTCTTAATACACAATCAAAAGAGACAGAGATACAATTTAAAAGGATGGAGAGAATGAAGACAAATAACAATCCACAAATGTCAAGTGTTGAAGGATAATCTACAGGTGTCAATTCATATTTGTTTTTTTTAATGTGCACCCCCTGACCAAAGTTATAACCTAAGTCACACAGGCTATATAGTATGTAGTTGGCAATCAAGGGTGACATACTACACATGGCACCATGCATATGAACATAGCATCATCAGGGAGGATACAAGTGCGTGATTTGAAATATCCCATACATCAAGAGCCAAAGTATGACAGGGGACATAGGTAGAGGTTTAAAAAGAAAGGATATAGGCATGAGACATATAGATAATAGAAGGGTAAATCATTAGAAATCAAGAACATATTCATGAAATCACAGTTTATAGTGGATAGAGTTGAAATATGATAACCTTATGATGAAGGTCACGGTGGAATTTGGTAGATAGTACCCACAAAAGGGCAACAGGATAAAGCATATGGTGAACATGGTGAACTCATAGATAGTTTATCCTATGTGATAAGGTCTACAGAACAACCAAGAGGGAAGTTTTTTTTGCTCACAGAGACAATTCCAAATATCACAGTTGCAAGAAATGGCAGTGCAAGAGGAGTAAAGGAGATAATTTAAGATGTGACAGTGTTCAATGATATCAAGATATCTATATCACAGTCAACTAAGGGGTTTGAAACATACTATTAGTTTGTTCCTCATTATATATTCAATGTATGCCAATAGCAAGCCATACAAACATTTAGTTTTTTCTTATTTTGGCTAAAATCATATGCCAATATTGTTATGGATTGAATTTGATTCAATTGACGCCATACAACCCGAGGGATTTATTGTCTTAATCTAGTCAAGCAACATATATGGGTAGACTTTTGGCAGTTTGAAGAGGTTGTTAAAGAGTGCTAGATCCTTGTGGTAGTAGTAGAACAATGACAATAAATGGACAACAGACCTTAAGGAGGGCCCTTGAAATAATTCATACAGTTCATAATTGGCAATCCTAATGTAAATTAGGTCAACAAAAGGACAATGGATATAAAGCAATAAAGAGGACAATTTAAATATCATTGATGCCAAAACATCTAACAAGATATAGTCATCCCATGAAAATGCAGAGATCAAAAGGAAGAGTCATTTTCAAAGGTTTGCATACATGATAGTCCTCATGACTGTGGTTTGTACAGTGACTAGTTGAGCATCATGATCATCACAAAAGGCAATCTTCAAAGTTCTATGAAGGAGTAACATGAGGAAAACACCGAGATAAAGTATCATACAGGTCATATTACCTTTCCAAAAAACAACCATGATGGTGGCCGCTAACACAATGAAAGGACCGAGCCTTGAGATGGAGAGTTGTTTTCATTTTTCCTCTACAAAAATGTAAAAGAACAAAACCCTTGATTTTCTACATGTATGAGGAAAAGACTCAACGGAGCCAAGGATAGGAACTTTAATAGCTTTTCCTCTACAAAAAATGAAACCCTGGGTCAGCATAAACAAAGATACTTTTAAAAACCCAAGTACCTTGTTGAAGTAAAGTCATGGCCATGGAGAATAGAGAGCTCTTTTATTTGTAAATTCCAAGTGAATAATGCAAGCATGGGTAAACATATAGAAGTTTTATATGCATTTTATACAGAGACCGAGCATAAAGGAAATATGCAAACATGTTCTCCATTTTCTGCATGCACAAAACCATGATCGTCCATTTTAGAGCTCGAATGGAGCAGATTTTCTATAGAAAATGAAAAAGAAATGAAGGCGTTTTGTGCAGATAGAAAACTTACCCAGCAGCTCGGCCTCCATGAAAGAAATGTTCCAGATTTCTTCAAAAAACCCATGAGAGCTCGATGAAACCCTATGGCGGCGAGTAAAAGACTCTGGAAGCTCAAATGTTGCAAAAGAATACTTTTACAAATGGTTTGTGTTGCTTTTGCTTTAGGGTTTCACAACCCTAACTAAAGCTAATAGGTAGAAGGTATTTTTACCTTTTATTTTTATTTTTGCAAATGAGCTGATATGAATGCCATGTTCATTCCTAATACTATAAAATGTGTCCTCCTTATATGCCATGTATGTAAGTCTTTAAAGACTTATATTTTGTTTTCAACATTCCCATTATTTTTGCATGGAGAATTCAATTGTAAAGCATTTTTTAATTAAAGTGATATTGTTATAAGTCACTTTAATCAAAAGTGTTATTTTTAATGCAAGAATGAAGTATATGCTTTGTAAATTCCTTAAGGAGATGTTGAGTCTTTATGCTTTAGCAAGCATAGTGGAGGAGGTTGAAGAGGTTAACCACATGTCCCAGGAATATAGGGGACTGTTTTGGCTGAAATAAAAAGTCTTGGAGAGCATATACGGGTTGTTTTGATGCTTTTATGGTGGGTAAGGTCATTACTTGGCCTTTTCAGCCTATTGGAGTCTTTTTTGGGGAGATACAATTGCTAGATTCTTGGTTTTTTGGGGCATCCGACCCCAATCAATTTTCAATTCCTCTTTTGGTGGGTTTTTGGAGGGATGTGTGAGTTATAGTCACTTTGTTGACTCATTTGGAGAGTTATGATTATGCATTTTGTACTTAGTGACTTTTTCAATCCTTTGGCAGATTGGAGCATATTTTTGTAACTCTTTTGGATATGAAATAGAGTGAGAACCTTGGATGCAATTGATATGAGATTTTGCCTACTTATTCTCTACATTATTGTGTGTTCTTAAGTGATTGATCAAGCTATTTGTGAGATATTGATTATTTCCTTTTAACTTTGTCTCATGTTTCTTGATACCTTTATGCAAAAAGTGTGTCAATGCAGGTTGCAACTTGTGTCTTGAAGTGCAAAATAACTTTTAACTGTGAAGATATCTTCCTACTAGAAGTTTGAGTTCTAGAACCTTTTTGTGGAATATTTATGCAGAGACATACAGTAATAGGTTGTGCATCTTTAGTTCATGTTATTGCAGGCAAGTGTATGAAATTATGAGTTTCATAGTCCTTTTTAGTTTGGTGTATCACCCTTATTTTCAATTTTTTAGTTTTAAGTTATGTGTTTCTTTCTACCCTTCTCCCTATCAAATCAGTAGAGTAGATTAGCTTTAGGTGATAATCATTCAAGAAGTCATCCTTATCCAAAGGTTGACCTTTGTTTGTCAAATCCAACACTTTGAGAGGTCTTCCAATATTTTCACTAAGTGGTTGAACAAGGTTCAACAAAGGGTGTATATTCAGGTGATAACAATTACTCCATTCTTTTTATGTTGAAATGTTATTATCTATGAATGTCATTGTTTATGGACAGGATAATTTAAATGCATGTTAAGTTTGCTTGTATGAACTTAGTGTATTTCTTATTTTGGATAAGCTTGCATGGTTCTTGGTAGATTCTTATCTTGGAGAAACGCATTTGTTTGGCATAAACATATATACTCTATATTGGAATTTGTGTGGTTATGTTGTTATTGGAACTATACTTAGTTTGTCAAGACTATTTGTATGTTGCATGAATTGTATGAGTTATGGTATTGTCTTGAAGTACTTTAATGGAAATGTCAGTTTGAACATGGGTGGTTAAATTGGTTGTTCTTAGGGTTAGGATAATCCATGGTAAAGGGAGTAACCTTGTTGGTCACTTAGTATGTGTGCATGAATGGTTATCTTGGTTATTCCTGGGGTTAGAATAATCCATGGGAAAGGGAGTAATCTAGTTAGTCAGTTTGTTATGTCATCACCTTTTAGATTGAATGTATGTTATGATTGAAAAGAGTATGAATGGCCAAATACCAAATCACGCTAAGGGTGGGTGAGCATATGAGTGATGCTCTCCCTCATATAGTCAGTGGTCAGGATTTGAGGATGTAAGCACTAGTTTTGGGGACACCTAGAATGTATGCACCAGTAATGGGGACATCTAGGAGGTATGCACCAACATTGGGGACATTTGGATCATTATATTTTGTTTGTATGTCTATATCATTAAGCTCATGGAATCTATGTATGCAATTGTGTTTCTCTATCTTTATTAAGAAATTGTAAATAGAAAATGTTATCATGAAATTATGTAATATGGAATCGTTACTTGGGAATTTGTAATTTTTCTTTGTAATGTAATGGGAGAGTTTAAATTAGGATTGTTTCAAATGTGCATCTTGTTACTGAAATAGAAAATAATTTTTTTATTGCTTATTGTCAGTATCGTAAACTATTCACTTGTCGGTTAAACATAGTAAAAATCAATGGGTAGAACAATGAGCATGTTACACATGGTATCAAACCTACCAGGTTCAAATTTGGAATATATGTGCTTGATATGCTTTCATCCAACATCATATGAGTCTAATGTTTGAAATTCATGTGTCGGGATGGTGCATCACAAGATGACTACAAGGAAGTTAGTAATCGGTAATGGGGTCTACCTGAAGGACAAGAAAGAAAGGGAAGTCATTGTTCAAACCATAGAGGGGACCAATTACGACAACAAAATTTGGTTGAGTGCCACTAATAATTTTATTCATGCCCTATCTCGCATCAGTCAAGAAAGAAAGATGGTGTGTGAGACTGCTAACTTTGTACCTCATGTCTCTCCATTTGACTCAGATTCTTTACCACTTTCCAGGGATATGCCCTTGGAACAAAGTGTTAATCCTGCGATGATCTTTAGGGACCCTCGTGTTCTTCCAATGTTGGAAGTTATTGTAATAGCCTCTAGTGGTGAATCAAAAGGATGTCCCCTGAAACTATGTATCTGAGATTGAGTTTGAAGGGTATGCACCTTTCGACAATGTATGTGAACAAAAATCTAATGGGTATACCCCACTTATCCATGTATTAGAGAGTGAATCTGAGAGATACTCTCCCCTAGACTATTTGAATAGTCATTCCATGTAAATGCAAGGATATTGAAATCCTTTTGATCTTAATAAAAAAATATTATGGAGAAACTTGTGTATGTGTTCTTTTAAATTTCTTATGTATGAATGCTTGTTTTTGGAAAAAAAATAAATTAGAATGCTATGTAAACCGTCTTAGGATCTAATTGAAAATGAAACCTCCAGGTGGAATTTTCTTGTGAAAAATGGTTAGAACAAGAACCAATCTTGGGCGAAGCCAAGAAGTAGGCCAAGGTGCAAAAAATTCAGAGGCTAAATTGGATCATATTTTGGCCATGATGAATGACACAAGAGAAATAATTGAGAACCTTGATCAAGAGGTAAGAGGAATAGAAAGGCAGGAAAAAGAAGTTCCTAATGAAGAAGGGGAAAATTCCCATGATCATACTCAGTCAAGTGAACATGAGGATGATGAATCACAGTCTAGATCATAAGGAAGCAAAAGGAAACAACTTGCAAGTGAGTTATCTCAAGATATGAGAAAGATCACCCCTCCAAAGTTTGAAGGAAGCACTAGTGGGGATGTGGCTAAGGAATGGCTCACAGAAATGGAAAATTATTTTGAAATTAGGAATTACTCTAAGATAACCAAGGTCGTTTGGGGAGCTTTTCAGTTGGCTAGAGAAGCATCCAATTGTTGAATGAACAAAAAGATGGAGCTTGGGTTAAGTTCCTTAAGTCTTTCTTGGAGTGAATTCGTGGATATTTTCTGAAAATGGTGGCTACCTCAACTTTTCTATGATCAAAAGCTTACTGAATTTCAGAACCTAAGGCAAGGAGATTTCTCAGTAAATGAATATTGGGAGAAATTTACTCATCTCCTAAGGTACATGCACATGTACCAAAAGGATGAGTGGTTTCACATAAGGAAGTTCATCATGGGCCTCAATTCCCAAATCAAAGGAGAGGTAGACGTGCATGGTCCTGCTACCATGGACTTAGTGTATGAGAAATCCATTAAGCAATAGCAAGGGCTTAAATCCATCTCAAACTACCGTGAAAAGAATCAAAAGAGGTTTAATTGGTCCAATCAAGCTTCAAAGAATCCTAGTGATGGGCAGGATTTTCAAAGGAAAGGGGACAAGGGATTCCATAATAATTGGAATGAATCAAGAAGGGACTGTAGGGGTAACAACAACAAAAATGCTCGTAGGAATGAAGTCATTTCTAGAAGGCCTTCATCAAGGAATAGACCATTGAGAGGATGTTTCAAGTGTGGAGGGGATCACTTTGCAAATCAGTGTCCCAACAAATCCTCAGGTACACAGCCACATGGGAACCCTCTACCTCCTCAACAAGCAGCATTCCAGTAGAAGATCCATGCGTTGTTAGACAACTGGCAAGCGGAGTACCAAATTACTCTAGTGGAAATCCCAAGTAATTTTTTTGGTACACCCATCTCGATTAATTGATACTCGTGCTACAAAAAAAATTGTTTCTCCTAGTATAGCTAGAAAAAATCTAGAAAAGTTGGTTATATGGAAAAGTATTGTATTGTTGAATATGAAAACCAAACAAGAACTAAGGTGGAGCAATGTTTATTTGAAGCAAGGGTTGAACTTCTGATTTTTTAAATGGAAGAGAATTTGCATGTAGCCCCCCTAGGTTCATACGATGTCATTTTAGGGATGAATTGGATGTGGAAGCATAGAGCCTAATTATATTGTCATGTAAAAATAGTAAAATGTTTAGTCGATCTTGGAAATTGGGTGTTCTTGCAAGGAACGCCTAGAGAAGTTAAGTTGCGGCAGATCTTCGTCGTACAAATGCATAGAGTGAAGAAGAAAGGTTGTCAACTTTTCGCTGTGAAAATGGAGAAACTTTATGAATGCAATGAGTTCATTTCTCAAGATGATGTAGTGTACTATGGACCTCAAGATCTCCAAGAAGTTGAAGATGGCGAGGTTGTGGAATCATGAAAATCGAATATGGAGACATATCCTATTCTAAGAAACGTTGTGGAAATATTTTTATGCAGGTATAATATTATAAGGCCAACCAACTCATGGAGGCTTACATTTTGAGGTTTTCTTCGGAAGATACGCCACCTTTATTTGAGTTTGGCACAATATTTACATAGGATAATGTCATGTCAAATGTGTCATATAGTAGAAACTATACTAAATCTTCATTATTTTTTGTCACAATTATTTGTAGGTTGATTTACCCCTCCAAGGATTGAAATTGGTTTCTTGAGTCATACAACTCACCTATGAAATCATGCTTGATATATCTTGTTGCTCCAATTATCTAGAAGATTATTTATCTAAATGAGAAGTCACCTTGAAAGATGTATTTTTGTCTTTACCACAAATACATTTGTTAGGCTAGGGTGTAACAAAATTTAGTTGGAAATAGATGAAGAACATTAAATATATCTCCAACTATTTAGTGATAATGTAATTGTAAAGTAATTTTTCCTTTAAACTTTTCTTTGGTTTTCGACCCTTACTCTTTTCTCCTTCAGGATGAATCCATGCCCAAAGGACGAAGACTGCTAGTGCATAAAGGAATGCAATGTGCCATATGGTGGCTGCATGAATTTATATATCATTTTCCTTTCAAGCGTGACCCGAGGTACGTGTCAGCTTGGCAGGGATTTTCTTCAAAACTACTTTCACAAGCCTAAGATCACTCGCTCACTTGACACGTCATCTATTTGCATTGAGTAGTTTATATTTTTTGCAAAATGATCTTTTGGGCAAAATTTTTTCGGGGAGCACGATAGGTGTCTTACTTTCAGGGTGGAACCTTTGATTCAATGTCATCAACCTCCATAGTTGATCAATCAGATTTTTTCTAGGCTGTGTTAAAATCTGATTATTTTTTGACAACTATCTTCACTAAAATATTTGAAGCCATTAATGAAGCAGTTGAGACTTAATGAGCGAAGATTGTTGCGATCTAATCAAGATCTAAGATTAGATTGTGAGCTATCGGGTCCAGGCATATGGCATTTTCTACTTCTCGAATGTTTGTGGCAGTGTCCTCTTCTTCTGGCTATAAATAGGGGTTGGCAGCATTGAGTTAAAAAAGGTTTTTTAGATTTTAGCTATTGCTTCAAAAATATTTTCGAAGGATATAGATATTATTAGGGAGTTATATTTTATTAGAAGTAGGAGGGTCTTTACAAAATACTGTTGTTCTCTCTGGCATGTTATATTTAATTCAAACTATCATCGAATTGGCATATGATCTTTGTTTTCAGTTTATATATCATAGAAGTTTGATCTATTTGGAAGAAATCTTTGAAATTGTGTAATGGCCCTATCAAATTTATTTTTCATATTTCGTTCATATTGAAAGCATTGTGCTAAAATTTTGTGTTGGTAGTTTGGATAACTAATTTACATGTTGTTAAGCTTCTATGTTAAATGCTAGCTTTCAAAAATTGGATCATGTCTATTAAACTCTTCCATTTTTTGTAAAGGGTATGTCATTTTCCACACTATGTTGTAAAGGAAGAAGGATTCAGTAAATTTATGAATATTTTTGTTAATCTTTAGAGTTTTCTTATGCCTGATTGGACCTTAATGGGTGCTTCCCATGGGGAGATTTGAAAGACTGCATTATGCTTTCTCTAGCCTTTGTTGCTCATTCTCTTCCCAACAATGAAGGGTATGTGGCATTTTGTGTCTATCATATCAATTATAAGGAATAGTTAAGGTTTGAAATATTGTAAAAGCTTTGGCACATCGCCATCTTTATGTTTTATTTACATTTCTTTCTATTCTTTCCCCCAAACACAAAGAAGAGTCGACTTTCTATAAAAATCCCAAAGGTCATTTAGTGAGGCACAAATTGGTCCCCCACTCGCTAAATTTCTCATAAGGTTGTCAGAGAAGCGCAAGCTTTGATGATCAACAGTTCTTTTTCTAGCATGCCCAGTGGGACTGAAGTTTTTTGAATGCTTGATTAGAAGTCAAAAATATTTCTTAAATCAGACCAAGAAAAGAGGCTGGAAATTTCATGCCCAAAGTTCAAACAAGAGCATCTTCTAAAGGCCATTTCCATTATTCCCAGTTACCTACCTCTGTATCAAGGAGAAGAAAAATTACAGGTTTCGTATCACCTGTAAGAAGCAACATGATAAGTTTTAGCCCACAATCCAAAGCCTTATCTACTCCACCAGGAGGCCAAACCTTCTAAATCAGAATACCCGTATACCCTATCCATAGGAATTTGTTTACAATGGCTCATGTAGGTTCCCCCTCTCCTAGAAATTTTGTAACCTGGGATAGTGGTAGCTCTCTACAACCACCTACACCCCCAGATGTATGGCCCTCCCATACCCACCAATGCTCTTAAGGCAATCCCAAAGTTTTCCAAGGAGAATTTCAAGACCCCTTGTGAACATCTCCAAGATATAGTGAAGGATGTAGAGTACATAACATCGCAGAGGAGAATGTTGCTCTCAGGTTACTAGTTGCATCTTTCAAAGGAAAATTCTAGGACTAGTATAGGTCTTTGGCTTCTGGTTCTTTCCACTCTTGGGATCAACTCAGAGAGAAGTTGTTCGAGCGCTTCTCAGAAAAAGGAGATCACTCTTCTCTATTGTAACAATTAATCACCATCAAAAGGGCCCCGTAAGAGGCCATGAGCGACTTCAACACTAGGTTTCACAAAACTTGGCAAAGGATTCCTATGACTGTCAGGCCTCCACCTGCTATGACATTCATGTTTTATCTAAAGGCTTTCAATTTGAATATCGCAGTCATAGTGTAGTTTATGGGAGGAGATACTTTTCCTGACGCATACGATCTAGTTGTGCGCATAGAAAATAGTCTAATCAATGTCAAGAAGCTTCCACCATGTCTATCAATTCCCATGTTTGCGGAAATCTCTAGTGGCCCTCAAGAAGAAGCAACTTTGAGTGCCTCTACTCTACAAGTGAGCACGCCAACTGTACCACCATCCATGTACATATACCCTAGTGCGCAACCAAGCACATTGGGCTCTTCCTCATTAGTAGTGGATGTCAATGATATAAAGAACCTCATGCGGTCCTTTGCGAATGAGATAATCCTCATCCAACGACAACAGGAAACACCTCTGAAGCCTCCCACACAAACCTATCAAGGAGGAAGGCCATCTTATCAACAAAACACATATCAAGGAGCTCCAAAAGGAGGAAGTCGGTAACCGGTGCCTGCAAACCAGATAATCTCAGTTACCATGCCACTTTAGACCATTAAGAATAGTCCAAACAAATATTTAGTCCCAGGCCAGAACAACCTAGCGGAGGATGAGAACGTGTGGTGCTTCCCATGAAATGATAGTCATATGCCCCAAAATTTTCCAAGGGGAAATATTCAATAGCAGATAGCGGAGCATGTTCTCAAACACGAAAGAATATCAGTCTCCTGAAATGGAGAATGCTCGTTTCAAAGTGCGAATGCAAGGGATATCCTTAGAGCAAGATATCACACCAAACCAAGCACTTTTATCTTGGATTGAAGAATTAGATGCAGTATTTGCAATTGATGCTCCGACGACTAGTTCCCCACAAGTACAGTTAGACTACAACACAAGGTCCAAAAGAAGGCTCACTAGAGAATACTTGCAACAAGCTCCACAGCGTCCATAGCCACATCAACCATAGCCACAAGTAAAGCAAGTCATGCAGGCCCGACCCCTCAGCAGTCACAATCTCCACCGTTGCAAGAGAAGGAGATGGACAAATCACTTAGCCCGTTCATGTCAGATCGGCCTCTCCTGAAGATGAAAGAGATACCATCATTCAAACCCAAGGTCTAGCCAGTCATAATGCTCAACGTGGTTGAACAGTTGAAGGCAGTGCCCACTAATGTATCTTTGTGGGGCATTATATCAATTTAAAAACAGATGACATTGCTTCAAGAAGCATTAAAGAAAGAAGAACAAATATCGTGGACGGATGCAATTCCACTGTGCAATCAAGTTAGAGACCAAGATCTCGCATCAAACCCTCAATCTTTCGAGAGTCGCGACATACATGAATATCATAGACAATGCAAATATGAAAGAGGTAAGCAAACCAAATTCCACACCTTTCTTTTTGACACTTATTGTGGGAGATGAGCTTTTACACAATAACATGATTGATTTGGGAGCTAATACTACGGCCATGCCTAAACAAGTGGTTGATGCTCTAAAACTCAAGTATAAGCCTCTTGAGAAAGGGATCATGCAATTAGACGGGAAGGTCTCGACCGTTGGTCACATCAAGGATATATCTTTAACCCTCTTGTGTTTGAGCCAAATGGTCACACAAGAAATAGTCGTGATATACATCCCCCCAGTATTTGAGATACATCTTTCAAGAGACTTTATAGCAAAGCTTGGTGGGTATTTATCGCTCAATTGGTGCCATCTGATATTATGAACCAAGCACATGGAAAAGATTAAGATCTTGTCAGAATCCTTGCGCCCATAACATATAGTAGACAATGTGGTCCTATGCTTTGAAGCAGCGCATACCTCCTTCTCAAAAAGGGAGACATATTGCATAGAAATGTTAGAAGATGAGGAGACAAGTGATCAGAACCTGGAAGAGGAGGTCCTTCTCAATCAATTTATTGACTCTGACCCATTCAAGAACTTCCATGCTACCGGATTGGGCACCTATGTGATCTTTGACGATGACCAAGTCTTCCCAAAATTAGTGAAAGAACAAGAAGAGCCTAGTAGATCAGGCGACAATAATCTATGGACGCTATATTTTGATGGTGCCAAATGCAAGGTTGGTTGCAGATCAGGTGTTTGATTGGTATCCCCAACTAGATCAGAGACCCTCAAAGCTTTTTGCTTCTAGTTCCCATGCTCGAATAATGATGCTGAGTATGAGGCCTTGGTCCATGGTTTGTTTCCCATAGAACGAATGGGCATAAAGAGAGTACAAGTGTTTGGAAACTCAAATTTGGTCGTAAGCCAAGTCTATGGGCAGGCGACTACCAAAAATGTAAGAATGAGGTCTTATAGACACCGAGTATGGGATCTAATCGAGAGCTTTGAAGCTTTCAACATACTGGTTATTTCATGATCCAAGAATGATGTCGTTGATTAAATGGCTTCGATTAGTTCACAGTTTGAACTGACTCCCAAATCAACAACAAAATAGAACATAGTGAAGATCATCGTCCAATCATCAATTCCAGATAATGATCAGAACTAGTAAGTTTTTGAGGATAATGTTCAAATTACTATTTTTTTATAAAAGAAAAAAAAAACTTCTGATCATTCACTATTTGAGGCTAGAAGAGCTACGAAAGGGAAAGTGATCCAATTCAAGGGAAATAAGCTCCCGCAAGGTTTGATTTCTCTCAAAAATATTTTCGACTACGAGGATACGAGGAATAGCAAACAAAGATTCACTGTTGATGCAAAAGACTAACGATCTCGATGTCGAAAATGGCATAAAGCTAAAATTTGGAATAGACGTTCCACTGAAGGATAAAGAGAGACTGAAAGGACAATGTTCAAGATACGATAGAGTCATAGCTTGGACTTATGATGATCTTAGAGGATACGATCTAGGCATAATCTAGCATACTATCGACTTGGTTGAAGGCGCAAAGCCTATCTAACAAAAACAATGGTTGGTCAATCTGAAGGTTGAAGCACTGATGGCACAAGAGCTTACCAAATTAATCTAATCAAGGATCATATACTCGATCAAACATTCCACCTAGGTATCCATCTTGTACCAGTGCGAAAAAAGAATGGTGATATTCGGCTCTATGTGGATTTCAGGGATTTGACCAAAGCTTCGCTAAAATATCACTACCCTTTGCCCTCAATGGAGCAGATTTTGTAGACCATGGCCGGATCAGAGATGTTCTCATTGCTCGATGGTTTTTCGAGTTATACCCAAGTCTGCGTAAAGGAAGGAGACCAACACAAAACAACGTTCACTACCAAGTGGGGAATGTTTTCATACTCAAAAATGCCTTTTAGACTCTCCAATGTTGGTATGACCTTTCAGCGAGCAATGGATATCACCTTCAAGGGGTTGATTAATCAGATTATCTTAATATATTTGGATGACTTGACAATTTTTTCGAAATCAAAGGATGATCATTTTGACCATCTAGAAAAGGTCTTCAAGAAATGCCAACAGTTTGGGATTTCCTTAAATCCCAATAAATGTGTCTTTGGAGTGTCACAAGGCAAGCTATTGGGTTTTGTGGTATCAAAAGAATGGATATCCATAGACCTCAAAAGGGTGAGGGCTATAATAGGGCTACCACTTCTAGTCAACCAGAAGGGGCTACAGTCCTTTTTAGGAAGATTAATTTTGTCAGTTGATTCATTTCATACTTCGCGGGCATTGCAAGACCTATCACATTGATGTTAAAAAAGAATTTAGTGTTAAAATGGACTCCTAAAGGCAAGATGGATTTTGAGAAAATAAAGGCAACCATATCTATAGCCCAGGTGTTATCTAACTCGGACTTCTCCAAGTATTTCTTATTCTATGTCTACAATGACCAACACAACATAGCTTCAATGCTCACTCAGAAAGACGAAGAAGGAAGCAGAGAACATCCCATTACATTCCACTCTAGGACCCTCAAGGGATATGAAACTAGGTACAATTTTTTTGAGAAACAGGCATTTGCTATTGCTAAAATCCTCAAGAAATTTTGATACTTGGTATCAGGCAACAAAATCACCATCCTCGTCGCCCATCCCAATGTTCAAAAATATATCATCAAAGGAGAAATAACTGAAAAGAGGGCCAAATGGATCACCAAGATCTTATAATACAATGTAGACATTCGATCGACCAAGTTGGTTCAGGGAAGAGGCCTTTGTGAATAGCTTGTGTAGGAATTAAGCTTCGTGGTAGAAGAAAAAACCAACCAAATCTATACAAATCAGTTTGAGTCCGACGATTCATGGGTGGTGGATCAGACGCAATATATGCAAAAAGGGTAGTACCCGACCAACATTCCACCTCACAAAAGACATATCGACTGCAAGGCACCAGGTATGTAGTGATTGAGGGGATTTTGTTTAAGAGAAATTATGATGGCGTCCTGCTCCGCTGCTTAGATAAACCACAAGCAGAAAGAGTTTTAAATAAATTCCATAGCAATGCTGAGGGTGGACACTTCTCTGCCAAGAATATTGCTTTGAAGATAATGCGGGTGGGATATTACTGGCCTTCCATGTTCTCTGAGGTGCACCACATGGTGCGAAAGTGTACTCAATGCCAATATTTCGTTGGCAAGCAGAAGAACTTTTCCATGCCACTAAGCCCAATCGTAACTGAGGAACCCTTTGCACAATGGGGATTTGATTTTTTCAGAATGATAAATCCCATCTCCAATGCCAACCATAAGTGGATACTTACAACAACCAATTATTTTATAAGGTGGATGGAGGTTGTTGCTCTAAAAAATGCTTCAAAAATTGAAATTGTTAATTTTCTTGAGGAGTTGGTGGCAAGGTTTGATTTGCCAAAAACTATCATATTTGATAATGCACGAGATTTTGTGGGCTCTGGGATGTCATATTTTGCTCTCAAGCATGGGTTCTACCTCAAGACTTCATCAAATTATTACCCACAAGGAAATGGGTTAGCGGAGTCAACTAATAAGAACCTCATTAGGTTAATTAAGTGCATCAGGTTGGAACGCAAAAAGTGTAAGGAAAATTAGATGCAGAAACAACTCTCTTAATGTCAAAACCTCAGGGAAGAATGCAGAGATACCTTTTAAAATTACAATTACAGTCTAATTAAGATGCACATGAAAGAGATAACAGAAACAGAGTATTTGACACACACATATGGAAACCAGATTTATGTGGGAAAACCCTTATGGGAGAAAAACCCACCACGCCAAGAGAAATCACTTTGTATTACAGTAATGGAGATTACATACAAATATCAGACTTATCTTTCTGATGTCATATTTCAGCAGCTTTCACAATGATCAAACTTGTACAGGAACCTTCAAGTTACAATCTTTACATAATAGAAATCACTCTGATTATACAACCACATAGCAATCTATCGATCCTTCGAATCATCTACCCGAGCATCATCTTCTATTTCAGATTATATTCATGTTGTTCCTGTTTGTTGAGCTTCCTCTCAAAACTACCACAACGAACTGTCTTCCAACGGTTCCCATTCGACTTCTTTGATTGGTCCACGAGACACCACATAGGAAAGTCAAACGGTCAAAAGGAAATCAAGCTGTGTTGGCATATCGGTGAGACACTGACCGTGTCTCCCCGATGCCAACACAGTCAGCATTCGATATCGCCAAGAGTCCTTACAATTGACAAGAGGTTATATCGAGTTCACTCATTGCATCGACTTCAGTTTTCCTTTTGGAAAGACTATCGCTCTTCGGTGAGACCAGATATCGATATCCTGAGTCACACTGAAGAGTCATTATGTCGGCAAGACATACCGCTCTTGCTAGGACCTCACGCCGAGCCTTCAAGTTAATCCGAGTGCATCCACCAGTTAGTGAGACTCATCACTTTCACCAGGACTTCATACCAAAGTCCTAAGTCATATTTAAACATTTGCATTTCCATCGGCACCCATCTATCGCTAAGACATTCAACTGTCGCCAAGAGGTTTCATTGAGATCTTTATGTTATATCGAGCACCGAACGGTCGGTAAGACTTACCACTCTCGCTGAGATTTCTTACCAAAATTTCCAAGTTACCCCAAGACCACCGTTCACCAAGAGTTATACCGAAGACCCCTCATCATCGGTGAGACTCTCCATCGGTTGCCAAGAATTCATACCGAAGTCTTTGAGTCACCGTGAAGACCCCAAGTGTATCCCCGTTAGTGATACCTTCCATTGTCGCTGGGACTTCGTCCCGAGTGTTCAAGTCACCCCGAAGCCCCCGGTCACTATGAGTCTCCCCGACGCCCGATATGAATGGCCTGTCGGCCAGAGATCTCCACGCGTTAAGAGGTCACACCAAACACAACATGTCACACCGAAGACTCCAATGTGTAACCGTTTGGCAAGACTTCTACAAGGTCACAGTGAACTGTACCAAACATAAGGCTACAAATATGCTCGTCGGCCAGACATAGAATATGTCACACTAACTTGGCTCAAATAGAGGTTTCAACCTGTGGGATTGAGACACATATTTCCAACAATCTCCAACTTGACAAAGATCACACAGGCACCTCCAGAGCACAAAAAAACTTACTGAAAATCATGGGCACTAAGGCCCATTGAACTGGCACACCACCTGAACTTGTTTGTGCTCATTGGCTTCGTCAATGCATCTGCAACATTCTCCAGAGTATCAACTTTTTCCAAACTGACCTTTCCATCCTCCACCATATCTCGTACAAAGTGGTATTGTACATCTATATGTTTCGTCATGGCATGGAAAGTAGGATTCTTTGCCAGACAAATTGCACTCTAACTGTCACAAAAAATAGTTATTTTCCCTGCATCAAAACCAATGTTAGAACACAAATATTTTAACCAAACTGCTTCTTTACAAGCATGAGTAGCTGCCATGTATTCAGCCTTTGTAGTGGACAAAGCGACTACAACCTGCCGCTTACTCATCCAACTCACTGCACCAACATTCAACATGAAAATGTATCCACTGGTGGACCTCCTGCTATCAATGTCCCCTGCCGAATCAGAATCCACATAGCTGCGAATACTGAGAGTCCTTTGTGATTCAACCAAGTTCCCATGGTAATACAAAGAAAAATCTGAAGTGCCCTTCAAATATCTGAAAACTCTTTTCATAGCATCCCAATGTGTCCTTCCAGGATTAACCATAAACTGACTATGAACTCCCATTGCTTGGGCAATGTCTGGCCTTGTACAGACCATTGCATACATAAGACTTCCAACCGCACTAGCATAGGGTACATTGGTCATGTCCTCCATCTCAGTAGGATATTTTGGACAGTCTTCAATAGATAGCTTTGTTCCTTGCAAGACTGGAACAACTAGATGCTTGCAATCATTCATGCAAAATCTCTCTAGAACAGTCTTGATATACTTACTCTAACTGAGCCAAAGTTTTCTACTATTCCTGTCCCTGGTTATCTCAATCCTCAGAATATACCTTGCTGCACCAAGATCTTTCATTTCGAACTTAGTAGACAACTGAGACTTAAGATCAGAAATCATCAACTTACTATTGCCTATGAACAACATATCATCAACATAAAGAGCAATAATAAGCACTCGATCACTTTCAACTTTATAATAGACACAATGATCAGATTTTGATCTCACAAATCCCAAAGACAATACAAAAGTATCAAATTTATGGTACCACATTCTAGGTGACTACTTTAACCCATACATAGACTTCTTTAACTTGCAAACCATTTTTTTTTTACCTTTTTGAACAAAGTGCTCATGCTGGGACATATAGATTTCTTCTTCAAGATCACCATGAAGAAATGTTGTCTTCACATCCATCTATTCGACCTCTAAGTCATACGCTACTACAAGTGATAAAATAAATCTGATAGATGTCAGCTTAGCTACAGGAGAAAAAATCTCCCCATAATCAATTCCCTCTACCTGGGAATAACCCTTCGCAACCAATCTTGCCTTGCACTTTTCCACACTACCATCCAGACCAATATTTTTTTTAAATACCCATTTGTAGCCCACAACTTTTCTGCCTTTATGCAATGGCACCAAACTCTAGGTATCATTCTTTTCTAATGATGCCATTTCTTCATTCATGGCTTCCAACCAAGAGTCTAAATCGGACATTCTAAATGCCTCTTTTCTAGTCCTAGGCTCATCAGTGCTAGAAATCAAAGCATAGGCACAAGTAGAATCTATCAAAGAGAATCCATACCTATCAGGTTGTTTTCTTTCACGGGTTGACCTCCTCAATTGCTAGGTTGAGGTTCTTCTTCTTCTTCAGAACTTTCAAAACTGCTTGAGCTCTCCTGGGTTTGGTACATTTTGAATTTTCAATTCCTTTCTGCAGTATGAGGAATTTCAACTACATCTTTTTTTTTTACTGTCTTTGACTGCAGATCCAAGGTAGAAGGCTTCAGCTCACGAAATATTACACTTCTGTTGTATACAACCTTCTCTGTATCAGGATTCCAAAGCTTGTATCCTTTTATGCCAGCACTATAGCCAATAAAAATACATTTCACAGCCTTGTTTTCCAATTTAGTTATTTTCTCAAATGGCACATGAGCATATGCCTCAGCCAAAAACACGAATATGCCTTAAAGAGGGCTTCTTACTAAACCACGCTTCCAAAGGTGTTTTCTCAACAAGAGCAGAATTTGGAGAATGATTAATCAAGTAACATGCAGTAGCAACAGCCTCAGCCCAGAACTTCTCCTCCAAGCCAGCACTACTCAACATACTTCGTGCTCTCTCCATCACTGTCCTATTGAACCTATACACAACTCCATTTTGTTGTGGAGTATAAGGTATAGTCTTATGTCTTTTAATCCCATGGTCTTTACAATACCTCTCAAAATCATTAGAACAAAATTCACCGCCATTATCAGTCCTTAAGCATTTTATTTTTCTTCCAGTTTGATTTTCTACAAAGTTCTTAAATTCCTTAAATCGATTGAATACTTCTGATTTACTTTTCAGAAAATAAACAAATGGTCTTCTTGAATAATCATCAATAAACGATACATAATGCGTTGACTTAGACAAAGAAGGAACATTCACTAGACCAAATACATCAGAATGAATATAATCTAGCAAACAAGAAGATTTATGAGGACTGGAATAAAAAGAAACACGGTGTTGGTTTCCATTTATATAGTGTTCACATAATTCAAATTCAAGGTTACAATCTTCTAGCCCCTCAACCAGGTTTTTATTCTTCAAGTTTTTTAAACCTTTTTCTCCTATGTGTCCTAGCCTATGATGCCAGAGCATAGTCTTTTCTGCTGGAAGATTAACTTCCATAGATTTTATACAATTAGGAACATTTCCCTCTTTTGCTCCATGAGTAGCCTTCTATGACTTTACAAAGACATTGTTACATTGAACAACATGTGCATCCAACTTGTACAAGGTACCAATACAAGCACCCCTTGCTAGCACCATTGAGCCTCTAGTCATCTTGCAGCCATTTCCCGAGAACGTGACTTGCACTCCAATATCATTCAGCTTACTAACAAAAATCAAGTTTTGAGCCAGACCTGGTATATGCATTACATCATTAATTCCCTTCACTCTTCCATCAGGGAATTGAATTTTGACTCTTCCACAATCAACAATTTTCAAAGTTGAATCACTTGTCAAGTACACCTTTCCACCATCATATACTTCATACTTCGTAAACCAATCTCTATGAGATGTCATGTGGAAAGATGCTCCAGAATCAATCATCCAGACATCATCTAATGCTTGTGTAGCCAAGGCTGCAATGAAGGTGTTTGCATCACTATGAGAAGAATCATTTTCGGAAGAATACTTCTTCTTCTTCTTCTTCTTCTCCTCTTTACAATCCTTTCGGACATGTCCAGGTTGCCCACAGTTCCAACATTTCACCTTGGACTTCTTGCCAGGAGACTTTGATCTCCCCTTTGATTTCGATTTAGATTTCTTGTCCTTCTTCTTGTCCTTCTCTTTTGACCTTCCTCTAACAACAAGGGCCTCCTTCACCATCTCAAAAGATTTCCTTCTCATTTCTTCTGATAACAAAGAAGCAACAACATCTTCCATCTTGAAACTGGATATTGTACTCCCAATAGCTATCACAAGGTGATCCCATAAATCTGGCAAAGAACACAATATCAGCATACAGCGATCCTCTTCATCAATCTTCACACCAACAGATGTTAACTGTGCAATCAGCATATTGAATGCGTTCAAATGATCAGCTACAGAACCTCCTTCATGCATTCTCAAAGTATACAACTTCTTCCTCAGGAACAGTTTATTCACTAAGGACTTCCCCTTATAAATAGATGCCAGTCTCTTCCACAAGGAAGATGCGATCTTCTCTTCATGCACATTGAGAAGAACGGAGTTTTCCAAACAGAGCCTTATCAGCCCCTTAGACTTTTTATCTGCAAGGTCCCATTCTTCTTGCTTCATGCCTGCAGGTTTCACTCCAAACACATCAATCCAAAGATCACGATCCACTAAGAGATCCTCCATTTTGAGTTTCCACAACTCAAAATTGCTACCATTGAACTTCTCTATTTCAATATTTCCTGGCGTGCTAGCCATCTCAATCTGTAATTAGAAATTGACAAACTTCTACAAGACTCCCACTGAACGGAAATTGACACAAAAAACCCAATGTACTCACAAGGATAACACAACTGGCCAGGCTCTGATACCACTTGTAAGGAAAATTAGATGTGGAAACAACTCTCCTAACGTCAAAACCTTAGGGAAGAATGCAAAGATACCTTTTAAAATTACAATTACAGTCTAATTAAGATGCACATGAAAGAGATAACAGAAACAGAGTATTTGACACACACATATGGACACCAGATTTACGTGGGAAAACCCTTACGGGAGAAAAACCTGCCACACCAAGAGAAATCACTTTGTATTACAGTAATGGAGATTAGATACAAATATCAGACTTATCTTTCTGATGTCATATTTCAGCAACTTTCACAATGATCAAACTTGTACAGGAACCTTCAAGTTACAATCTTTACAAAATAGAAATCACTCTAATTATACAACCACACAGCAATTCGTCGATCCTTCAAATCATCTAACCGAGCATCATCTTCTATTCCAAACTATATTCATGTCGTTCCTGTCTATCGAGCTTCCTCTCAGAACTGCCACAACGAACTTTCTTCCAACGGTTCCCATTCAGCTTCTCTAATTGGTCCATGAGATGCCACATAGGAAAGTCAAATGGTCAAAAGGCAATCAATTTGTGTTGGCATATCGGTGAGACACTGACCGTGTCTCCCTAATGCCAACACAGTCAGCATCCAATATCGCCAAGAGTCCTTACAATCGACAAGAGGTTATATCGAGTTCACTCGTTGCATCAACTTTAGTTTTCCTTTCGGAAAGACTATCGCTCTTCGGTGAGACTAGATATCGATATCCTAAGTCACACCGAAGAGTCATTCTATCGGTAGGACATACCGCTCTCGCTAGGACCTCACGCCGAGCCTTCAAGTTAATCTGAGTGCATCCACCAGTCGGTGAGACTCATTGCCTTCGCCAGGACTTCATACCAAGGTCCTAAGTCATACCGAAACATTTGCATTTCCATCAGCACCCATCTATCACTAAGACATTCAACTGTCGCCAAGAGGTTTCATCAAGATCTTTATGTTATATCGAGCACCGAACGGTCGGCAAGACTTTCCACTCTCGTTGAGAGTTCTTACAGAAATCTCCACGTTACCCCGAGACCACCGTTCGCCAAGAGTTATACCGAAGACCCTTCATCATCGGCGAGACTCTCCATCAGTCGCCAAGACTTCATACCAAAGTCTTTGAGTCACCGCAAAGACCCCAAGTTTATCCCCGTCGGTGAGACCTTCCATTGTCGCTGGGACTTCTTCCAGAGTGTTCAAGTCACCTCGAAGCCCCCGGTCACTATGAGTCTCCCCGACGCTCGATATGAATGGCCTATCGACCAGATATCTCCACATGTTAAGAGGTCACATCAAACACAACATGTCACGCTGAAGACTCCAATGTGTAACCGTTTGGAAAGACTTCTGCAAGGTCACAACGACCTGTACAAAACATAAGGCTACAAATTTGCTCGTCGGCCAAACATAGAATATGTCACACTGACTTGGCTCAAATAGAGGTTTCAACCTATGGGATTGAGACACATATTTCCAACAAAAAGGAATGACACAAGCATCTACAAGACACTCTGGGGACTAACAGAATTACACCCAAACAAATCTTAAAGGCCTCTCCTTACGAATTAGTGTATGGATAGGAAGTGATTTTACCTGTTTCCATAGAAATTTCAAAATTGCAACCATTACAACCTTTGGAAGTCGGAGAAAGCGACAAAATGGAAATAAGGTTGGAAAAACTCTTGAATCTTGAAGAAAAAAAGTGTGTATGACGCCATGATCAGGTGTCAGTAGATAGTCAAACGATGGTTTGATAAAAAAGGCCTTCAACCCAGATTTATGAGAGGGAAGCCTTGTGCTAAAGAATGACAAGCACACTGCAAAACTAGGACAACATGCAAAGTTTGAAGCACTATGGAAGGGTCCCTTTTTCATTCACACGTGCAAAGAAAAGAACGTGTATGAGATAGAAGACATGGATGGCAACGTTTTGGATATACCGGTAAATGGTATTCATCTAAAATTGTTCTATTAAAGCACATAGGTTTTTTTTTTTAAATCACAATTATGTACCATATTTTTTTTTTGTAAAAAATGACATTTTTTTAATAAGCCATGAGAATAACACAAGAATAGAAAAAAATTATTATATTATATTCATTGAAATATTTACACTATATTACGAGCCCAAAGCTCTGAGAGAAGTTTAAAGCCTTCTCACGCAAACCCAAAAAGGTATACACTGCAAAAGGAAAAAAGGGAGGTGACGTGCAAAATAAGTAGTGAAATTGAAGCCTCCATCTATCGCTAAGCAGTCAAAATGACAATTCTTCAAGTTTATCTTCAAAAGGGTGGTAAGGGGGTTAACACACAACACACGTGGGCTTAGCACAACACGAACCTCAATCCTCGGCACCACGGTTGTACACCAAAAATTCAAAGTGATTTGTCCAGTCAAGCCTGGGAATGCATTTCACGCAATACTCCCTCAACAAGAAGGAGGCCATGGGTCAGGACAGTGAGTGAGGCCTCTCCAAGTCCATGGTGCGAAAGTCGGTGAGAAGGGGAAACCAAGGCACCTCCTCCCCATAATCAACATGCTTACAAAGTTCCATGGCATTCAGCATGCCGCCACTAGGGATAGCCACTTGCACAATCTCACCAAGCCTATCCAAATATGTTGAATCAAACATGGCGTGACACAATTTGATTATCTAGGACTTGGAGATGTCCAAATCTAGAAGGTAGGCCACAAAGTGGGAGACGATGTTGGAGTTGCACTGCGGCTAGTTTTCATCCTTCACATAATCTTTGTCGGGCACCCATTTGAATGCCATAATGATGAGGCGGTCGTTCTTCTTTACCAGGCACTTAATTCTATCATTGATTACTTCACCCACAAAGGAGTATAGTGGCCTTCATCTTAGGAGCCAAATAGGGGTACCTAGGCCAGACATCATAGCAGCAAGCAAGCTAAGGTTAGTGGAATGGAGAATACAGCAGGGAAAGCTTACTAACTTAAGAGCTAATTCAAGTGAGTTTTTCGCTAAGGTGGTATGGCTATTTATAGAAAAGGTGCGCTAACGAGCTCAACAAATGAAAAATCCATCTTCCATCAAACAGTAACAGAGAAAATATCAAAGCAATAGGAGGGTGAGAGATGAATCATACGGAAAATCTAGCTCCAAGCCTCATGAAATAAATTCGGGCATTGGGAGTTAATGCTCGCATGTACCAATTACCACCATGTGTCCATTTTCGTCATCAAAGCCAACTTGCTTGCTCATATTAAAAGACGTTGATTAAAGTGCTAAGCTCTGACAAATTTAATATGAATGTCTTTTTGAAGTTCCTTGTATCACTTAAAGCAAGCTTCTCATGGCTAAAAGCATGCTTCCCAACACATAGAGCTTATTTCTGAAAAAGGTGGCGAATGGATGTACTAATTACATTCTTGTGGTGGAGTTGATATTCTCGAGGGATACGGATCCCTAATCCACACATATCACATCACTGGCAGCATTTAGCAAGCTTGTGGTAACGACAACGCCTTATTACATGTACGTGCAAGAAAATTGAATGCACCCAAAAAGCAATTTTTTTCTAAGTATTGAAAACAAGTAGTTGTTTCTCTTAAGAAGCTTTTTGCAAATCCTTCAACACAACAATGGCAGAAGCATCATCTTCTGGTTGACAAGCTAGAGTTTCATCTAACAGACCAGGATACACCAACATCTTTGGGATGGATTTATTTGCTAATGCCTCAATGTCGGAAGAGCAACGTTTTTCTCATACTAATACCATACTCGCAAGCGGCCCCATTAAGAAGGAAGTTGTCCTGGATTTCGCAGACAATATTTTTGACCCAAAGTTGCATATGAACCCTAAAAACCTTAGGGAAGGGGAAATGCAGAGAATGGTTAAGTATGGGGGAATCGAAGGCTTTATGTTACGGCTCTAGTATTGTGGTTTGCCACAATTTATGTTGCTCGTTGTACATCTATGTTCAAAGTTGGTGGATGCATGTGTTAAGAGGTTGGACAAAGAAACATGGGTTATAATCGACAATAAGCTAAGGGTTCTGATTAGCGTAGTGGCCATCCGGGATATGTTGTTTATCCCTGAAAATTGGGGTGCTAAAAGATTCTAGTGCAAAATAATGGAAGAGTTTTGGAAGACCAGAACTAGACAGTTGAAGTTTTATAAGGATGAAACAAAAGAGAAGCGAAAAGGAAATGAACTCCTCTTCCATCTAGTATGCAAAAGTTCAAACCAAATGTACAGGCCATTTTTGCAATGTTGGCCTATATCTACGGCTTTGATGACGATGAAAGGGTTTATGCTTTCCAAATGGGCTTGGCCTTCATGCTTATGAGGGAGAAAAACCAGACGTATTTTGATTTTGATGATGTAATAGCTGAAAAGATGCTGGAACAATTGAAAAATTATGGCATTGCTTTTAAATTCAAGTATTCTTCTTTTCTGGCACATTTGATCTTGCATCAAAACCCTAAGTTTTTCGAAAGTCATTTGTCACTTTTTAGGTTTGATGTAAAGGGATTGTACCAGCTAGTTTTGATTTGGACCCATGTGCTTTCCAAGACATGGGATTATTACTCATTTTTGGATTACTCCCTAAGACCAGTGCTCATAGATTTTTCCTCACGTCCTTCAGGTTGTTTTTCCCCTAAAGTCTTAGAATGGATGAAAAGTCACCAGACCCCGGTGGATTATTTTTTGGGAGTTGATTTTACCTTCATCAAATTCCATGGTTTTGTTGAGGAGCCTTTTAGGCTCCCTAAATTTGTAACAGACAGGACATTCGCTTTGGAGGCATGTCGCCAGGCAACTATTGTTGACAAAGCCTATGGCGCCAAAAGACACAAGACAGTGCTTTACCGAATTCCCCTTACCATTGCCAATAGTTAGGTAACACTTGTGAAAAGGGAGAAGCAGAATGCCCTTACCAGCAAATTGGCTCACCTGGGCTTGGTCCTCATTTGCAATGCATGGAGCTACAATCTAGTAAGGCATCTCCCGACTATAAGGCATGAAAGGCGGGAGTACTTTGAATCAAGAATGAACCTGGCCGAGGAGAGTCCAGAGTTTTACATTGAATTAGCCTTCATACCATTCAATTGACTACCATGGCTCGACTTCTATGTCCAAGTGGTAGAGTACCAGTAGAGTATCCCAATAGGCAAGTCCCTCAACACACAATTGAAGCACCTGGGATGGTTGGGAAGAAAGAAGGCGAATTTCTGGAGGTACCAACAAAAAATTAAGAGCCTCGGTACCATGTATGGAGATGTTAAGTCGCATGATGAGAAGTTCGACCAAATTTATGACAAGGTGGCCGATACAGATGATAATAATCCTATCCAATTAGGATATTGGACTGGAGGAACTTCCACTCTACACCTCCCAACCTCAAGAGCCCAATAGAGGAAAAGGGAAAGGGAATGGATCAAATTAGAAGGGCTCATAGATCACATCTTCCACTAGCGCTCAATCGAAGGGGAAAAGGACCTGATGATCCCCAAAGAGATTTGTTACGACTGCAGAAGCCCAAGTTTCGACGGGGTCAGCTGCCAAGGAATCTGAATCCATTAGTTCCACACATACGAAGAGGAGACGAGTCCAAGACTTGGGTGGACTGAGCACATCAAGTAGAGGGGAAGAAGAGGCTGAGTCCACTCCACCAACACATTTGGCTTCAGCTGCCCAGGTAAGTTTTTCTCCTACTCTTCTTTCTTTTTCGACATCCTTAGATGTTCCTCCACCCTCATCTACTGAAAAGAGTCCTCTGTCCATGGTTTCCAATTTCCTCATTTTGAATGTACCACCGATTGTATTCAATAAAGAACCTCGTGAAGAAACCTTGCACATTGAGTGAGAATCATCTGCATCGGCCACAATTGATTCTTTTATCTCCCTATCAAGGGCCCCCATTGAAAACACTAAAGCGTCCATGTTACCAGTTTCACCAAACCCATTTACTATCAGGAAAATGTCTATTTTTCCACCCACTTCCCCTTTCACTCTAATAGGTATGCCTTCCTCTCAGTTCACATATGGCATCCCACCTTTTTCCATGATAACACTTCCCTTCACCTCTCCACAATCTCATACAGCTAAAGCTTCTCCTTTCATCACCCTTTTTAGTCTCCCTCTAGGTGCTTCGATTGTTACACAAAGTATTGGCACCCCATAGAGTCTTCGAAGCCACTTGGATGCAACGAAGCAAGCTTGACAATCGAGAAAATAGAAATTGCAGATAAAGATTGCAACAAAACCAGCCACTCAAAAGATTGAGGCTTGTTTTGATGAAGATGAGGATTCCTTGTTGATCACTACCATGAGGCCACTAGCATCCAATCTAGAAGGAGAAATGTAGTTAGAATATTATGTCATCCAAGTTGTGGGACTTGATTTAAGTGAGACTCTCTTGTGTGACAAATTGGTTCTAGCTAAAACCACTCAAAAGGTGGTCTACATCGACTATGAGAAGCTCGACAAAAAATTGAAGCACGAGGCAAAATTGGCAAATGTAAAAGACACAATGGACAGGCTGGAGGTAGAAATCAAAGGAAAAGATGTGGAATGGCCCACCTAAGGTATTTATAGGGTCAGCAAGGGGAAGCAACTAAGTTGCTTGAAGAGGCCCAAAATGAGTAGGATCGACTTCATGTCGAGATAGAGAAATTGAAGGGTGAGATTGTTGTTGAATGTGAGACAAATGCATAATATCAATGCAAACAGAAGAAGATGGATAAAGATATAACCAGAGTAAACATTGTATCTGATGTGCTACAAAAGGAGATATAGATGTTGGATCAGCAAAAGGAGGACATGCAAAAAGAATTGGATAGCATCTGATCTCAAGCCTCCGACAATCTTCATAAGGTCCAGGCAGAAACAGAAAGGGTGAAACAAGAAAAGTAGGAGATCAAGTCTATTTTGCAAACTCGCATTGAAGAGATCAGGAAGCTAAGTTTCAAGCTTACGAATTCCCTTCAAGAGAAGAGTTAATTGGAGGAAAGCATAAAAGAAAGGAGTCTCAATTCCAACAGGAGTTGGCTATGGCACAGGGATCTGGGATTCACCCGATACTGAAAAAATTGATATCCACGCATTGGGAGAGGATCATAGTTGCAATTGTTGCCCTGAAACCAGTCTTGCAGTTTTTGAGGGATTCTCAAGAGTTAAACAAGAAGGTTGGCCTAGAACGGCCAACCAAATTCTCCATATATATGCTCCCTGGGCTGAGGAATCAAAGAGCCTGATCTCCAAGTTATGTAAGGAAACCAAAGAAGCTTTAAGAGATGCTGAAATTCCTGACCAAATGGCAGCCTTGAGGAAAGAAAGTGAATTCATCAACTATCACAAAGTCACATCAAAAAGCAAAGCTTTCCAAGCAGTGTTAAATAGGAAGGTCAATGAGATCAAGGAGGAATTCAAAATTCTGCTCGAATCTGGATTACCCGCTCTTTTCTCATCAAACGAGGGAGTGTTATCAATCGAGCAAATCACAGATGTAATTAGACTCAAAATCTAGATTTCCACAACACTCCTAGGTCTAATCCCATCACCCACTGTCGAGGAAATTGAGAGAGAAATCCTTCCTCTTTCTCAGATTTATTACCACATCATAATTGTTTCATCAAGGTGGGGAGGGGTTTATTTTAAGGAAGTCCTTTATCTAGATCAAGCATACGAGATTCTACACACCCTCATCTGACCCACTGATTTGGACTGGGAGGTCTAGCACTCTGCCTTCCTCAAACTCTAGGAATTATCAAAGGTCTAGGTTTATGCCTCCGCAAGCAAAGGCCCCCTGGGAGTCGCCATAACTGTAAAGCAATTTTTCCTTTAAACTTTTCTTTGGTTTTCAGCCCTTACTCTTTTCTGCTTTGGGATGAATCTGTGCCTAAAGGATGAAGACTGCTCCTGTATAAAGGCAAATAGTACGCCATGTGGTGGCTACATGACTTTATATATCATTTTCCTTTCGGGTGTGAATCAAGCTACGTGTCAGCTTGGTGGGGATTTTCCTCAAAACTACTCTCACAAGTCTAAGATCACCCACTTGCTTGACACGTCATCTATTTACGTAAAGTAGTTTGTATTTTTTGTGGAGTGATCTTTTGGGAGAAGTTTTTCAGGGAGCATAGCGGGCATCTTACTTTCGGGGTGGAACCTTCGAGTCGACGTCATCAACCTTCATAGTTGATCGATCATATTTTTCCCAAGTTGTGTTAAAATCTAATTGTTTTTTGATAGCTATCTTCGCTAAAATATTTGAAGCCATTAATGAAGCAATTGAGACTTAGCGAGTGAAGATTGTTGCGATCTAATCAAGATCTAAGATCAGATTGTGAGCTATCAAGTCCAGGAATCTGGTAGTTTCTACTTCTGGAATGTTTGCGACAGTGTCCTCTTCTTTTGGTTATAAATAGGGGTTGGTAGCATTGAGTTAAAAAAGGGTTTTTATATTTTAGTTGTTGCTTTGAAAATATTTTCGAAGGATATAGATATTATTAGGGAGTTCTATTTTCTCAGAAGTAGGAGCGTCTTTACAGAATATTGTTGTTCTCTCTGGCATGTTATATTTAATTCAAACTATCATCGAATTGGCATCTGACCTTTTTTTTCAGTTTATATATCATATAAGTTTGATCTATTTGTGAGAAATCTTTGAAATTGTGCATGTTATGGCCTTATCAAATTTATTTTTCATATTTCGTTCATATTGAAAGCATTGTGTTAAAAGTTTGTGTTGGTAGTTCGGATAACTAATTTACATGTTGTTAAGCTTCTATGTTAAATGCTAGCCTTCAAAAATTGGATCATGTCTATTAAACTCTTAGATTTTTTGTAAAGGGTATGTCATTTTCCACACTATGTTGTAAAGGAAGAAGGATTTAGCAAATTTCTGAATATTTTTGTTAATCTTTAGAGTTTTCTTATGCCTGATTGGACCTTTGTAATGTCCCCATTTTTGCCTGATATTGCTTGTGGTTGATGGATTCCTGGATTCAGTTGGATTGGAGTAATAAGGGAGATAAATAATTAAATAAATTATTTATAAGGTTATCAAACAAAATAAAAAATATAAAGTAACCTTAATATATTTAATTAATTTAATAAAATGACTTAAATAAAATAATTATATCATAGTCACTAAAATAAAATTAAAGTGGGAAATATATCTTTTATCCCACATTGGCAAGAAAAGCGTGTGAGCTCTCCTAGGAAAAGTATAAAAGGATCTTAAGAGCTCATTTTTGGATATCCAGGATATTTGATAATTGACTTGTTATGTTGTGGAAAAGCCTAGGGTTTATGTAGATTATTCCATTGGTCATTGGGAACGATAACTCCCATGATTAGCATAACTAAGGTGGTGAAATATTCCTCTGAAGGGTTGCAATTGAGAGGAAGATATTTCAATCTTCCATTGGTGCCAAAATTTGTGGCCAAAGGCCAATTTTGCTAAGTTCAATTGGAGGTTCGATTTGGAGACATTTTGTGCTTGGAGTCTTCATCAAATTTCACTATCAAGGAGGTTGATTTGCATTAGACATATTCAAATTTTTACATCAGTCATTTCTTGATTTTCATAGCAAATTATAAAGACCATTGATTTCATTCATGGAGATCCTTATATGCATCAATTTCCTTCTCTAGTTGGAGCTCTCCATTTGTGGGGACCTTGTGTTGATTTTTTATGCTTGTGAAGAGACTTGGAGGCTACATTTAATTTAATATTGGCATTCTACTTCATAACAAGGGCGGCTGGGAGAAGTTTTTGACTTGGGCTTGAAAGGAGCTTACTTCATTGGATTTTGATTGTTTCTTCATCAACATATTTGGATGCCACTATTACCAAGTTCCTCTTGCAATTATAAGTAGTTTGCATTGTCATCTTAGGCATTTATAGTTGTTGTAAGTGATTACTCAAAAAATTAGACTTAGACATTGTATTGCATATCTATTGTGAAGCCAAGAGTCTTGGCAATTGTGATCAACCATGTATTGGAAATAACATTTGAATAAAGGAGACATAAGTTGCATACAATATGTTTGATTTAATGACAAATTAATAGGATTCATTTCCATCATATTAGTTTGTATGCCAATTGTTTGTAAAAATTCCAATTGGTTGTAGGTGCACATTAATCTTGTAGAATTCATATAGATGCATTTGAAAAGTCAAATAAAGGTTGCATTTGCATTTAGTCATATGCTTAGATATCTTAGAAGTCATTTGCAAGCATTCCAAACATAATTGAAGTCTTTTCAAGCTAGCATAATCAGACTGAATCTACAAACCAACAAGTTAAGAGGTTGCATAAGAAGTGTTTGACAATATTCCTTGAGGGAAACTAAGGTCAGAATTTGTAAGGAATTTCTATAGTGGTTTAAGAAGTGTGAACATTGACATTTTGGACTATCCCTCTCCTTTAGGTGAAAAATCCTAAAGTGCTAGAAGGTCGTAGTAACCAAGATCTTTGTTTTGCATTTTGGTGACCCTTATGATATTCCTTGAGAGAAAAAATTTAGATCAGAAGTTGCAAGGGATATTACAGTAGTATCAGAGCTTTGATCCTGCCATCCTGGAGGGTTTAAAGCTTTTCATGCAGCCACCAAAAGTGGGTCCTCAAATATTATACCCATCAAAAGGCAGTACAACAAAGAAACCATATTGTCGATACTTTTTCAGAAGATTTGAGGCAGTCAGGTAAAACAATTGAAATAGTTGAAAACATGTCAGATAGTGATAGGCAGACTATGGATGAAAAGGAAGCTAAAAAGGAGAATAAATTTGATGGAATGATTGATATGTTGTTACGCTTGCTTTCAAGAATGGATCAGAAGGCTGCTCAGAATCAACATCAAAATCAAAATATTCAAATAGGAGAAAACAATGGTGTTAATGGGAATAATGGCAATAATACAGAGGTCAATAGAACAACGAACAATAGAGGATCAACCTCTAGACCTCTTTTTCCCACTTTCACTCCAAGGGAAGAACAACCACAAGTGGAGGTTGCAGTATCTTTTAGAGATGAAGCAAGACAGGATTACATGGAATATTCTACCTTATCTCTTGACCTTAGAGACCAATGTACATTTGATCAGTTCATGAATCAGAGGAATAGGATAAATGGTGGAAGAAATGATCACCGTCCTCCTACCATTCCAAGAACTGACTATCAACAAGCTCTTGGAAAGGTGGCCTTGGCCCATTGTGATGGGAGTGATAAGTGTATAGCCAAGTCATGGGTGCAAAAACTAGATAACTACATTTCATTGAGATTGATGCCTAAAGAGGATGTTATCATTTTTTCTACACTACACTTGGAGGGAGTTGCTCACGAATAGTGGTATCACAATTTGGTCACTCTTGGCCATAACCTAATTCACACATATGAGGAATTCACCAACATGTTGATAGAAAGATTTGATTCTAAGGATCATGAGGTGAGATTTTGAGAATCGACACAATTGAAACAACGTGGAACTTTGGAAGCATATGTTGCTAAATTTTTGAGATTATCGACAATGGTGCCTAACATCACTAAAAGGAGATCGGTAGTCTTGTTCACAGAAGGATTGATGGAGCTATTGAAGGGTTGGATAAATGTCTTTGATCCCCCTTCACTTAAGGAGGCTATGAAGAAGGCTAGAAGTATGGAGTTCGCAGCCCCAAAAAGCAAGAGCTCGCATAAGGACGTTCCTTCAACTAGTAATGAGGATTCTCAACAAATTGCTGATAAGGAAAAGAAATCAACAACCATGGTGGAGGAGGAGTCATGTGAGGAGTTAAGGAAAAAAAATTGTGCTATTGGTGCAAGGAACCATATAACAAGGATCATGATTTCCCCTTGATACCTAAGGGCAAAGAAAACCGTATAATGTGGGCATTTTATGAAGAATCTGATCAGAAGATGTGGATCAACAAGCAGATACAGGGGTTGATTAGGATGAGAAGGCATCTGCTGATGGGAATTTGGTTCCTTTGGCATTTATTGCTAATGTATAGGATGATACTACATTCAGATTCAGAGGATCAGTCAGGTGACATCATTGCATTGCCATGCTTGATACGGGAGTAACACATAACTTTATTGATGAAAGTTTTGTGGCTAGATGTAGACTTCGGGCCGAGGATTTTGAGGGATTCAGAGTCTAAGTTGCAGATGGATATACCCTCACATGTACTAGACGGGTTAATAGTCTCATCTTATTGATGAACAGATATGAGTTACAGACTGATTTCTATATGGTCAACATGGGTGAGATGGACAAAGTATTGGGAATGAAATATCTCCAAGACTTAGGAGAATTCACCCTCAACGTTCCTAAAATGGAGATGAAATTTGAGGTTGATGGCAGGAAATATATGTTGAGGGGAATTACTAATGGGATCTTGCATTCTATCTCTTTTTGTGGAAGCATGGACAAGAAGAGAAAGGAGGAGGTGGTTCAGGAGGAGCGTGAGATGATCTACAATCCACTGTTCGAGACAAATGTTATATGGTCATATAATAATCCACTTTTCAAATTGGATACTGATCACTCACTTGATTCCAATCCTAAGATGAGCATTGATCGTAGTGTTTGTGATCCTCCTAGTGCATTGGATTGCAAACAGGGCTTGTAGAGGAGATTTCTGAGGTGTACGTGGTGAGGAGTGCGTAGAAATTTACTTTTGATCCTCATGTACATGACTTATTTTAGATGCACAGTTTAGTAGCGCATGTGATGGACAATTTGTATGATATCTTACCATGCAAAAAGACTGGAAGCAAATATGGGAAAACTTTTGAGTTGCTTCCTTTTGAGACTCATACTCCTATGACACTTGATGGTGAGATTGAATTGATTGAATTGGTTTAGTTAGTTTTGTCGGTGGTGTTACAGGAGTTGTTTGATGATAGCACAGACATTATGCAGATCTTCCCGTGGGATCTTGATGGGGGAGAGTTTTTCTTGCAGATGTGAATTGCTTGGGGACAAGCAATTTCAGGGAGGGTGGACTGTAATGCCCCCATTTTTGCTTGATATTGCTTGTGGTTGATGGATTTTTTGATTCAGTTGGATTGGAGTAATAAGGGAGATAAATAATTAAATTAATTACTTATAAGGTTATCAAATAAAATAAATATTATAAAGTAACCTTATATTTAATTAATTTAATAAAGTGACTTAAAAATATATATATATCATAAATTCACTAAAATAAAATTAAAGTGGGAATTATATCTTTTATCCCACATTGGCAAGAAAAGCATGTGAGCTCTCCCAGGAAAAAGTATAAAAGGATCTTAAGAGCTCATTTTTGAATATGCAGGATATTTGATAATTGACTTGGTATGTTGTGGAGAAGCCTAGAGTTTTTGCAAATTATTCCATTGGTCATTGGGAATGATAACTCATTGATTAGCATAACTGAGATGGTGAAATATTCCTCTGAAGGGTTGCAACTACGAGGAAGATACTTCAATCTTCCATTGGTGACCAAATTTGTGACCAAAGGCCAATTTTGCTAAGTTCAATTGGAGGTTTGATTTGGAGATATTTTGTGCTTGGAGTATTCATCAAATTTCACTATCAAGGAGGTTGATTTGCATGTTAAATATTCAAATTTTTATATCAGTCATTTCTTGACTTTCATAGCAGCTTATAGAGACCATCAATTTCATTCATGGAGATCCTTATATGCATTGATTTCCTTCTCTAGTTGGAGCGCTCCATTTGTGGAGACCTTGTGTTGATTTTTTATGCTTGTGAAGAGACTTGGAGGTTGCATTTAATTTAATATTGGCATTCTCCTTCAAAACAGGGGCGGCTGGGAGAAGTCTTTGATTGGGCTTGAAAGGAGCTCACTTCATTGGATTTTGATTGTTTCTTCATCAGCATCTTTGGGCTCCACTATTACCAGGTTCCTCTTGCGATTATAAGTAGTTTGCATTGTCATCTTAGGCATTTATAATTGTTGTTGTAAGTGATTACTCAAAAAGTCAGACTTAGACATTGTATTGCATATCTATTGTGAAGCCAAGAGTCTTGGCAATTGTGATCAGCCATGTATTGGAAAGAACATTTGAATAAAGGATTCATAAGTTGTATACAATATGTTTGATGTAATGACAAATTAATAGCATTCATTTCCATCATATTAGTTTGTATTCCAATTGTTTGTAAAAATTCCAATTGGATGTAGGTGCACATTAATCTTGTAGAATTCATATAGGTGCATTTGAAAAGTCAAATAAAGGTTGCATTTACATTTAGTCCTATGCTTAGATATCTTAAAATTCATTTGCAAGCATTCCAAATATAATTGAAGTCTTTTCAAGCTAGCCTAATCAGACTGAAGCTACAAACCAACAAGTTAAGAGGTTGCATAAAAAGTGTTTGACAATATTCCTTGAGACAAACTAAGGTCAAAATTTGTAAGGAATTTCTACAGTGGTTTAAGAAGTGTGAACATTGACATTTTGGACTATCCCTCTCCTTTAGGTGAAAAATCCTAAAGTGTTAGAAGGTCATAGTAACCAAGATCTTTGTTTTTCATTTTGGTAACCCTTACGATATTCCTTGAGAGAAAAAATTTAGATCAGAAGTTGCAAGGGATATTACAACCTTAATGGGTGCTTCCCACAAGTAGATCTGAAAGACTGCATTGTGCTCTCTCTAGATTTTATTGCTCGTTTTCTTCCCAACAATGAAGGGTCTGCGACATTTTGTGTCTATCATATTAGTTATAAGGAATAGTTAAGGTTTGAAATGTTGTAAAAGTTTTGGTGCATCACTATCTTTATGTTTTATTTGCATTTCTTTCTAACCTTTCCCCAAACACAAAGAAGATTTGACTTTCTATAAAAATCTTGGAGGTCATTTGGTAAGGCACAAATTTGTCCCCCACTCGTTGAATTTACCACAAGACTATCAAAGAAGTGCAAGCTTTGATGATCAATAGTAATCTCAGCCTTTGGTGATGGATGAATTATATTCATTCATTGTATGTTAAGTTTCCTTGTATCCCTATAAAATGCATTTATTTTTCCTTGTATAGTTAGTAGTAACAATAAAGATTATAGAGATTTGAAGCTCAAAAATTAGCAACTTTTACTGTTAAAGTGATCAGGAATTGTTGAACTCAAAACTATTTTAAAATTAATGCAAGTAGAATAATTGATTTTAGTGTTCTATCGATTGTTTCAATAGTTCTTTGTGCTTCCTTTTTGAATGTTAGATAAAGTTCAATTGCAGTTTAAGAGGGTGGAAATTATTGAAGGTAAACAAAAGGAAGATAAAGCAATTCGAAGAACAATACATTCATGAATCTATGCTTCTCACCTTTATGAGCAGAAATGGAGTGCACCCTTATTCCATTTTATTTTCTCTTTGATGTTGATATGTGGATTGTCCAATGCTCTAGTACAACCTTGATATGTGGATTATCCAATGCTCTAGCATAACCTTGATATGATTTGATAGTGATAGATCAAGATGACAACATGTAGGTATTACAACTTAAGATTGGATTTAAGAGCCTAAGGAGTTAAGAGAGATAAGAGGATTTGATGAAGGATGAGTCTCTAGATATAGAGTCTTAAAGAGGCTAAATTAGTGACTAGGAATGATTGATTGCTAATATTGAAAGAGGATTAATGTTTGGATCAAATATGTTATATGACAAGTGGCACATGAAGGATATGATTTAGGTTTATAATTGGGATAAGGATAAAAATCCTTATGGGAATGGCTAGTATTAAGAGGTTAAATGAGATGAGTGGATAATATGAAAAGTTTGACTTTTTGATAGGTGTCTACATGTGAAGGGGATACTTGCGACATGAGGAAAAATTTAGATTATGATCCATGTGAACAAGATAAAGGGCTAAGATTAGATGGACAAGGATATTGGATAAAGGGGAGTTAGTTAGATAAATAAAATATTTGTTTAATTAATGGGATCATGATCAAAGGAAAATAATTAAATAAATGATAAATATTTATTTAATTAAAGGATTAGGATAAGGATGGGAAAGGATGGGAATAATTAAATAAATAATATATATTTATTTAATTAATGGCTTAGGATAGTATAAAATTAGGTGTGGTTGGATAAGGTCAGATTTTAGGTGTCTACATTTTGCCCCTCTTTGATATGACAATGCAAAGTGATGTTATTTCAAAGAACTTTAACAGATAGTGGATGAGATAGGATAAGGACAAAAGATATTATGTCCCATTCAATGGGAGGATGGAAAGGATGAAAAAGGAAATATTGATTATTAGGTGATGGGATGCCCCCAAGAGAGGACATGTAGGTTAGGAGAATATGTGTGTGCTCTCGAAATGGACAGGAATGATGAGGGATAATGATCAAGAATCATATGAAATGGAAAATGAAAGGGGATAAAAGAAAGGAGAATTTTATTATGATAGATAGGTTATGCTAGTATGTATTAAGAAATCTTAATATTTGATATAGGAAAGGAAATTATGCACTAAGGTATGAGGAACCAGGGTGACAAGGTAACCTTTGCATGGACTTGACACTCAAACAATGACAAGTACGACATACAAGATAAAACGATGCCCCATTATACACTAGTTCTAACAAACCAAGATATAGATAATCTAGGTGGCCATAAGTAGGTGTAGTCATAGTTCAAAAGATAAGATCAAAGACCAAAGATAAATCAAAACAAAAGACTCATTGCAAAAAATGTTATTTAGCCAACATATCTCTTGCCAAAGATAAGATGATGGCGATGATGATAATGATTTATTTTCTTACATTGGATTTGGATAATCACCTAAGCAAGGCTTTGATAAGGATTATTTTCTTACATTAGGCTTGGATAATCACCTAAGAAAATCTTTGATAAGGATGGTGATGATTGATTGATTAGTAAAACAATACGATGGCTGATTAGTGTTTGATATCGAGGCTCATGATATGATTTCAATAATGATTGGTGCCTTGGAGAAGCTCAATATTTGTATTTTTTTATTTTGAATTAAATGAAGTGGATGGGATTTGGGATGATGATTTTTTTATTATTGTTAAGATGGGATGGCTATCTTATTGATGGAAGAATGGGATGAGGAGGGACTCCAAATGCATGAGACTTGAAGGCCAATATGTTGGAAACTAAGGATATATAAGATCAAATCCTTGAAATAATGTAAATGTAATTTCCACATCTAAAGCATGGAAAAGAACAAGGGTGGGCAATGGTGGAGGGTGGAGGATGGGATGATTCTAATCAAGGATCAAGATAAGCCATGGTATGTTTTTATTATGGATTGATGGGTGATATTTTAATATGACATGGGAGGATAAAAGGGGTGGAGGATGATGTAGATGGCATCCTAAGAGATGGTGGATAAGAGACTAGTACACATGGTGCTTGTTTCCAAGTTTTCACCATGGTACTTATCCAAGGCATCATTGAAGTGGTTTTCACCATTGGAAGAATTATTTATTTTTACTATTTATTTTTTTAATTTTTTTTTTATATTTTGGATAAATGAGACTTATTGATGTTGTGATCAAGGTGGACGCTCTTTGATATATGGATGATGATGTTGGATGGATGGATGTGGATGATGTTTAAATGAATATGGATGATGCTTTATTTTGCAGATGGGGGGAGCTAAGATATGATCACTAATGTGTGCACTATGAGGGCCTTCATGCATCACATGCAAAGGAGTTTGGGAAACCATTGGATTAAAGCATGAAAAGGGGTCACCTTCAAAGGTTCGTACATCAAGGTACATCACTATGGGTGATAGAGGATGGATGTATGGATATGATTGGATTGGGTGAAGTGTATGAATTATGTGAAGATGATGAGGATGAAGACTTAGGATCAACAAGGACGTTTCTTGATATATTACGTTGATAGATTCCCCCAGTTATTTTGGATGAAAGGACCTAATAGGAGAACGGATTTTTATTTTGCTTGCTTTGATTTTCTTTACTTTGATTTTTCCTTTGTCAAATAGATTTTTATCTTGATTTGGACTATAAGAATTTTATTTTCTTTGACTTTTTTTATTTTGGATCTCTATTTGATAAAAGGATTTTGAATTTTTGAATTTTTATTAATAGCTTTGTTACTTTGGGATGAAACTTGTTGATTCGAGTCTAGGAGATGGGTGGAAATGGATGAGTTGGTTGAGATGGTAAGGATATTTAGATCATGGAAGTGGTTGGTGATACCTTTGATGGATTCTTCGTGACTATCCTTATCAGAGTTCTTATATTAATGTCAAAGGATGCTTGCACATCTTTAGCGAATTGGCAAGAAGGATTAGTAGGCACATCGCTAGGTGATTCATACCCTAACCCAAAATGATCAATATGGAAGGATTGTAGCTCATATTCTCCAATGCCAAGGTTCTTGAGTTTAGCCTTGATCTTTAGGATAGTGCGAGAGGCAGGTAGTGATGAAGGATCAAGCTGATAATGTATTGGTAGGGTAATATTATGAAAGGCCATGACTTCTTTGTAGTAATTTGAAATATTAGAATGGATTTGGATCAACATCAACTTACAATGTGAGGGAAAATTATGCATTGATGGAATGTGGATGGAAAGGTATGAATGGCATGGATCCATGAGTAGCCAAGAAGGATTTTGTATGGGAGATCAAGGTCTAGGATTTGGTAAGTAGTTTCAACTATTGTTCGTCCAACCTAGATGGGTAATTTTATAGAGCCTTTGGATTCACATTAAACTTCATCATATGCTTTGATGGTAATATTAATTTGGATATTGACAACATCATCATAATATCCCAATTGTTTTATTAGATTGAAGTTGTAAAGGTTAAGTCCTAATCCACCATCTAGTAGGACCTGTTTTATTGTGGTCTTATGGATGTGGGCTAGAAGCTATAGTAGATTGTTATGAGATGGGTCGATGGAAGGGATGTCTTAGTGGAAAATTTGAGGGATTGTGGTGATGAAAAGTGTCCTATCATGGCTTGAAATTGAGAAATATCAATATCATTAGGGATATGGGATTCATGGAGGGCTTTCTCAGGAGGTTCTTGTGGATGGGGGATGTTTTAAGTAGCTCAAGGATAGATATGTACATTGGATTTTTGTTCAAGTGATTGAGGATGCTATATTGGCTTGTAGTTTTGGAGGAGGATGAAGCTTTGTGGATGGTAACTTGACCACGCTAGGTAGTAACGACATAATTAGGTGCTTTGATGGTTATGGTGGCTACTTGGGAAGGACTGTTGTCAATACGGTAAATGATGAAATCAGATGAGATATTGTTGTTGTAGGTATAATAAATTGTGCTACATAATGTAGAAGCTTTACCATCATTATACTTATGGAAAGGATGGTTGTATATACCCAATTTTTCATCATTAAGGGATGTGTGGCCTTCAATAGAGATATCCCCTCGATCAATAAGATCTTGTATGGAGTTATTGAATTTCATGCATGAGGAGGTTTTATGTCCATGAACCCTATGGTAGTCACAAAATTAATGTTATTTGTAGTAAGAGGGCTCAGTAACATTAGGACCAAGGGGTTTGATGGGTGGAAATTGGATCATGTCGGCTTGGACAAGCTTTTGGAGGACGAATTCAATTGGTTCACCCAAGGGAGTATATTCTCATCAAGTATATATTTTTGGTTGACCCTTAGGGATGACCACATTATGTTGTGGAGCTAGATTTTGAGATAATTATGGTGGAGGTATTTGGATATTTTGAACATGTTTTGAATTAGTCACACCATCATTGACCATGTTTTTGTTTTTATTTAAAAAATGGGATTTGTCACTAGATTGATGATTGTTGTATTTTCCTTCTTTATAGATATTTACTAGTCCTTTGGCTATAAGCACTTTTTCTATAGCTACTCCTTTTTCTATGATATCATCAAAGGAGTGATCACATTGCATTCAGAGATGGAAGCCCAATTCAATTTTTAAGTTCTCAGAAAAGGTTGTGATGAGTTATTTTTTGAGTATGGGTCATGTAAAGCAATTAGCAAGTGTTTGTAAGAATGAGGATAAAGTTTTTGATATTCTTTTGTTTAGTGTTACAAAGGTTCATCACAATGATATCATGCTCTATGTTTTAAGAAAAAATGTGCAAAAAATTTGGTTGCTAGCTCAGAAAATGTTGTGATTGTCTCATAAGGGGGGTGAGTGAACCAATCAAGAACTTGTCCACCCAAGCTTCTAGGGAATAGTCTCAAGAGGTGGACATCAAGATAAGAGACCTCTTGGTATGCTATGTATAGTTATTTAATATTCTCCCTAGGACCTCCCTTTCCTTTAGATTTTTCAAATTTAGGCATTTCAAAGTTTTGGGGAAAGGGGGTCATGGTGATGGACTTGTTGAAAGGATAAGGACATAGTTCTTGGAGCATGTAAGGTTTATTTTGATATCCTATTGGAAGTCCTTTAGTCTATCCATAATTTTTTGCACGTCTCTAGCCAAATAACTTGTGAAATTGAGGGGTAATGATCAATAGTATAATTGGATATGGGAGGTTGTGAGGATGATATGTGTTGGTATCAATAAGAGGATGAGATGGGTTAGAATATTGGAGATGAAATAATGTGTTGAATGGGATGGATGTTGAGATATGATGACAAGGGATGAAATTTTGAGGTTGTGAGATATGCAATAAAATGTTTTGGTTGTGAGAGGGGATTTTGATATGGAAGTGGGATGTGGGATTGATGGATTGAGATGAAATGGGGATATGAGAATAATATCAAGGATGTGAAGGGTCATGACGATTAGAAGAAGGTGGAAGATATGTGGGACTATGATGAATAGAAGGTGGGGGTGTAGAAGGATCTTGTTGGGTGATTTAAGATATGTTGAAGTCATGGGGTAATTTGGCACCTTTATTTGCTAATATAAGGAAATATTGGTCAGTATGCTTTGTGATATATTTATGCATTAGGTTCATAGCTTGGGTATCTTGAGTAAAGTTCTCTAAGGACGTGGGTGAATCTTGGCCACTTGAATCTTGATAATGTATGATGTAGGATGGAGAGTGGAGAGTGGAATGGGTTCCCCATAGGAAATTGATAGACAAACTCTTCAAAGAATGTGCCATGGGAGGATAATGGGAACTCTTGGGAAGCCATGATTTTATTTCTTTCTTGTGACCTTGTGATAGGCATCCGAGAGAGAGAGTTTGGAATGACGGGATTGGAAAATTATTAATGATGATGGGATATACCTTGGATTTGATTAGATGATGAGGATGGATAAAAAGGGGATGATGATAGAATATATGGAAAGGGGATAATTATGGGATGGATAGAAAGGGGGTAATGATAGAATGGAGATACAAGTCCAATGGTGTCTTAATTTAAACTGGATCCTTTGATTGATATTGATGATTTTGATTACACTAGGCTTGAATTATCACCTAGGAAAGGCTTGGATTTGCTTACTTAAGCTTTGATAATCACTTAAGCAAGGCTTAGATAAAGGATTATTTGCTTACCTAATCTTGGATAAATACTTAGGCAAGGCTTGGATGGGATTTTGATAGCTAACTTGGGGAGCCAAGTTACCAAGGTAGGAAAACCAAAATGATAAAGCTAACTCAATATACTACTTGAGATAGGAAAGTTATCAAGCAATACACAAGTTAAGGGATAAAAAGGATTAGGATCTAGATAAGACTCTTGATAAGATTGATTTTGATAAGCATATGATATGGATTTGAGATTGAATAATGAGATAGATCAAAGATGATAAGGACTAGATTGGGCGATAGGATTGTTCAATGATTAAAGATAATGGATATAAAGGATAAGATAGATGATGGATTGGAGAGATAAGATGAAAGAGAATAAGGATCAAAGATGAAAGCGATGATGATAGAAGGTGATAAAGATATGATGGTTGTTGATTGTTCCAAGGTATAGGGATGGTGATAGTGATGACTAGGTTATGATAGTGGATGATAATGATGAGTTGATGGAAATATGGGGGTTTTTGGATGGATATGATAGAAATGGTTGATATTTCATGTGAAATGATGATTGAGGATGGGTCTCTTAGGTTTGATGAATGTCTAAAAAGGTCAATCTTGCAATTTGAGGTTCCAAAGTGATCAAATGGAAAAGGTGTGCTTTGAGTGATAGAGGTGTCACTCCATAGAACAAAGGCATGGCTCTCTAAGACATAGGTGAATTTATATGAAATAAAGGTATAGTTTCATAGAACACTACACAAAGGCACCTCAAGATTATGTATAGGCATTGGGGGATGAAACACGAGCGTAGTTTGAAAATCTGAGATGGTTTTTATCATTTTTGGCAAGAGACAATTAAACAAGAAAACACATTAGCTGAATTGACTTTCAAGGTGATAAGGATAAGTCGATTCACTAGTTTTGCACATGAAAAACATGCCGAGCATGATAGCACAATCCTATATTAAGTCAAGTAAGTGTGTTAACTGAATGTGGGCCTACCAACCAAAGACTAATTTCTTAAGATTGGTGTGAGACACCTCTCTTTCAAGAGTCAATAGCTAGAGATCTAGTGGCACAAAGGCTCACATTTTCTCATTCTTTAGAGATACTAATATCTTGTCCAAAGAGCCTCTACCTTTACTCAAGGAGATAATGGTGAGTAACTTTGGCCATGATATTGTACCCTATACCACACTAAGCAACAACTAAAAGT
Source organism: Sequoia sempervirens (assembly GCA_007258455.2). Classification (NCBI taxonomy): domain Eukaryota; kingdom Viridiplantae; phylum Streptophyta; class Pinopsida; order Cupressales; family Cupressaceae; genus Sequoia; species Sequoia sempervirens. The sequence goes on from VDFB02191600.1 coordinate 97,614, forward strand.
TCTTAAAGGATTCTAAATACAAGCTTCTTAGTGGATTTGTGAATAGTGAGCTTATCTGATAGTGCCCAAGGTTAGGAGGGTCCCTCCTCTCATCACCAAATAAGTCTCTACAAATTGAGGGTCTTACGAATTGGCTCGAACGACATTGAATACACTTTGAGGTACAAATTTTACTCCCCCCTTTGTATACCCTACCAGAAAACATGGTTGAGGTCATCCTTGAGGTGATCAAATCGCCAAGCAGTCCTTCTATATACTAGGTGTTTTTGATCACCTAAGATCGCACGAAGCAAAAGGGGAGAGCATACACACAAAAATGGTAAGCCTTGAATTAACAGTACCCTGAACATAAAATAAATGAATATATGTGATACTTTTGATCTCTAAGATCACACTAAGTGCAAGGAGAGAACATATGTCTACACACCCTTCCAAACATGGTGAAAAATGTTCACTAAAAAACTAAGCTACTTTAGATGCCTATATTAGTGAAAAATAAAGTCTCACACCAACAAATATGTATCAAATAATTAGTAATTTCAATGATAATGATCTTTGATGAGCATTAGATAGTTGAATCTCATGTTAGTTGCTAAAAAATGAAGGTTAGATGCCAAAAATAGCTCAAAACCCCTAGAAAATGAAAATTGAAACATAAGCACAACTTTACCAAATAAAGGCACCACTTTATGCAATAGAGGCACAACTTTATAATTCAAAGGTGACACTTTGTGAAATAGCTACGTAATTTCATAGACAAAGCCTCAAAATAACCTCTGGGACACAAAAATAAAGTTTTTCACCAACTTGATTATGAAACCTACAAGATAAGGCTATGTGACACTTGAAAACATAAATATCTTACAAAAATATGTTAATTTATATGCTCAAAATATCTCAAAATTAAGTAAACCCTAAATTTCATACAAAACTTACAAGAAACTCTAGTTTGACAAAACCCTATAAAACCTTATTTTTTGCAAGAAATGAGTGAAACAACCTACAAAAAACAGTGTTAGAATGATGATATCCTATGAAAAAAGGACTCAAATGTTAGTGAAATCCTAGATCTATCGCAAAATGATCAAATCCAAAGCAAAAAATAAAAGTGCAGTTTTGGGTGATGAAAACATAGTCTCATAGAGAAAAGGTGCCTTTTTTTGTGAAACAAAGGCACATCTTTGTGTTGTAGAGGTGACTTTCTATATATTAGGAGCGCCACTTTACAGTTTGAGACCAAAAAACTCTTTTGTATCACAAAAACTTACGAAAATTTCACCAAAAAGGGTTAATGAGACGTGGGTCCCACCGAACATGCCAAAATGAAGAGGGTGGAAAATATTGAAGGTAAATAAAAAGAAGATAAATACCTTCACATAGAATATTTTCTTCTCTCCTTGATGAGCACAAATGGAGTGCACCCTTATTCTATTTGATTTTCTCTTTGATGTTGATATGTGGATTGCCCAATGTTCTGGCATAAGCTTGATATGATTTGATATTGATATATCAAAATGACAACATGTAGGTATTATAGCTTAATATTGGATTCAAGAGCCCAAGAAATTTTAGAGATATAAGAGGATTTAATGAAGGATGAGAGCCTCAAGATATAGTCTTGAAGAGGAAAATCAATGGCTAGGAATGATTGATGATGGCTAGATGAGACTAAAGGAGGATTATAGTTTGGATAAAAAATGTAGCCATGTGACAAGTGACACATGAAGGATATGATTTAGGTCTCGAATCAAGATAAGGATAAAAATCCTCATGGGAATGAGTAGGATTAAGAGGTTAAATAAGATGAGTGGATAAGATGAAAAGTTAGTTTGACTTTTGGCTAGGTGACCAGGTTGATTCAAGGAGTTAGTTAGACATGTGAAGGGGACACTTGTGACATGAGGAAAAATTTAGATTATGATCCATGTGAAAAAGATAAAGGGAAAGGATTAGATGGAAAAGTAAAAGTATAGAGGATAAAGGAGAATTAATTAAGTAAATAAAGTAATTATTTAATTAATGGGATCACGATGAAGGGAAAATAATTAAATAAATGATAAATATAATTTATTTAATTAAAGAATTAGGATAAGGATGAGAAAGGATAGGAATAATTAAATATATAATAGATTTATTTAATTAATGGTTTATGATATGATAAAATTAGGTTTGGTTGGGTAAGATTAGATTTTAGGTGTCTACAATAGTGACGATGGTGTGTTTAGATATTTGATGGATCTCTAGTTCATAATATTTATAGCTTGTTGATTCTAAGTTTCTTTGTGCAGTTAGTCTTAACCTATCTTTGAATTTATTTAAAATGTGAATATTTGCTTGAGTTGTGCCAAACTTTGGTATTTAAGTGAATTTTCATGATCTAAAATTCTTATTTTTATTGAAGATTGCACTATTTTTTATAGCATTGTAGGTTTCCTTGATTAAATGAGAATTGGCCCATTTGAGGGATCTCTCTATCTGCAACATTATGCCATTATTGTATTTATCCCTAGGAATTCTTACCCTTTCCTTTCTCACCCTTTCTTTTGAAGATTATTTAAAATAAAAAAAATTGTTAGGATTAACATCATTTTTATTGTCAAATATGATGATAAAGATCATTTTTAAATCTTTGATCTAAATATATATTCAGAGTTTTCATACTCCCTCGTTAGGTTTCTAGTAATAGAAGTTAGGCCCCTCATGAAAAAAAAATACACATTGAACACTAAGTTATTGTCAAATATGATGATAAAGATCATTTTTAAATCTTTGATCTAAATATATATTCAGAGTTTTCATACTTCATCTAAATATATCTAAAACCCTCATTAGGTTTCAAGTAATAGAAGTTAGGCCCCTTATGAAAACAAAAAATACACATGTTGAACACTAAGTTATGTTGCATAGTAATAGAAGGTTGCCATTTTCTAAGCTATTGGGATCTGATTTCCTTTCAAGAGAGATAAAGTAATCAAAAATTTATCTAAGTTATTGCATGAAAAAACACCAATCCACATAGTGGTGCTAGATGGAGAGCATGAACAAATAGATGAGTTAGAGCTAGAATGATCTTTCAAGATTAAAATTTGAGATATGTTAGATCTCTTTATATGTTTAAAAACTAAAATAATGAAAATTTGAGAAACAAAAAAAAAATTAAGCTCAAATAGATAATAGTGGTGTGATGAAGAGAATTTTCAAGTTAAAATTATATTATTTCAAGATGTTATAAATATGCAGCTACATCTGAAGAATCAGTCTCATTTTTCCTTAACAGGAAAGTGTAGGATACATGATACCAATGAGCATGATGAAATGAATTGTCTAACATTTCTAACAAGAATATATTTGGCCTTGAAGATAAAAATCTTCTTTTGGGAAGTATATCATAGTGAAGTGTGTGTAGGGTCAAGTGAAGTCACTTCCTTAAATGATGAAAGTATGATGTTGCAAGGATATAAATATTTTATTGTTGAATTCATGAAAGATTTGATGAGTCTAGGGAATAAGGTATGTATGGAAGATTTGTTGCTACCTAATTGATGTAGAGTACACAATACTACACACTCAAAATTTACATGTTCATTGTGTCAAACTATCATCCAACAAGTTAAAGTCCATGTAGGACTCCTAGAAAAATCAAGCATAGATGTTGAAAAGTCTCTTCCTCACATATAGATAATCTACAAGTGTTGGAGCATCAAGCGTCAAAAAAGTTGCACTCGTGAGAATACTCAACCAATAGGTAGTGAAGTAGATTTTATAATAGTAACAACAAAAGTTGTGGCAAATGAAGTAATATCTAAACACGATTGTTGCAACTCAATATAACCAAATTATTGTTCATACCAAATTGTCAACTCTCCTCAGGACACTATAAGGGGTAAGGAAAAGTTGGTTGAGTCTCATATTAATGATGAAAAGTATTTATTTCTCATATTAAGGTCTGAAAACAACAAAAGGTAAATTTAATTATGCAAACATGGAAGGAAATTCTAGAACAACAACAAAGGAGGTCTCAACATATAAAGTAAATGAAGTTTTCTTGAATATTTTGAAATCAAAGGATCAATTGTTGGATTAAATTATAACTTAGTGAAACCAAAAATTTTACCATTCGATAGGATTAAAGTAAATTGTTTGAACCTCAAAGAGTGAAAGTGATGGAAGTTCCTGATAAACATCTAGGGATACTAAACAAGGAAGAATTTATTGCTAATAGAGGGTTCACGAAAGTCAATTTTGTTTTTTCATTCAAATCAAACATCTAAGGCTAGATCTATTAGGGTTTGAAGTTGGGAGGTGGCTGCTAGATCTAGGAAGTAATTGCAATTTTGAAGCATTTTAGGTCAAAATAGACCTTGCCATCACGTCTAGGAGACCCAAAAACCTAATATCAACTATCAACTATCAACTCATCCAAATCGAAGACTTTTTACCTAGGCTCTTAGAGAATTTTTTAGCCCCCGCTGTAGACACTGAAAAATGTCTTGGGCCTGCGATCAACATTTTTCCGCATCGATTTCCCTCCTTCCTTGCTTAATTAAATAATTTTAATTATTTAATTAATTCACTTTTTCTTTCTTTATTCTTCTTTCGATTAATTAAATAAAATAACAGTTATAATTTAATTACATTGCTAATATATTTTTCTTTCTATAATTAAATAAATTATCATTTATTTAACTATCCACTCTTCACCGTGCGTCTATAGCTAAATAATTGTTTTAATTATTTAACTATTCCCTATCGCTCTTCCCTCCATTATTAAATAATTGATCTAATTTAATTATTTGATTTCTATGGCCCATTTCCTCCATGCTTAATTAAATGGTTGCATATTAATCATTTCAATTAAATTTCCTTTTTCCCTCTCTTCCGCAACTAAATGACCACTTTGATTATTTAATTGCCAAGATTCCCCTTTCAAATTAATATTTATTTAATTGCCTCCACTTTCCCTTCACTTCCTCTATTTAATCTCCACCATTGATCACTTTCGGTCTTCTTTTAATCTTGACTGTCCATTTTTAGCCAACCCTAACCCTATTGTTTCATGGTGCAAGCAACCTCAACTATTGATCTTGGCATCATTTTGGCTTTCAATCTTTACCATCTGTTCAAATAGCTTCTCTATAAAAGAGAGTTGTCTCCCTCATTCCAACCTTACAACCACAATCTCCAAAAATCTTGCTAGTCACTATCACATCATTGTCACTTGCAGGTACTTGCATACAATGAAATCTGAGGGAAAGCTTGCACACACAAAAAAATGGAGGAGATGCAAGTAAGATGAATCAAGTTTAGCATGGGAGTTTGACATAGCTTTGCTTTTATTTGATTTCCTTTTCTATTTCGTGCTTTCTTGTTTGGATTTGGATCATTTGGTTTAGATTTTAAGTAGTTGTGGTTGCTACTAGTTAATCTTTACCTTTGATTATGAATTATACCCTATCCTACATTAGTGAAGCTGACATGAAGCTAACAAAAATCATAGAAATCCATGAGTTTTTTTTGTTTTGCAGGTTTGTGCAAAACAATTTTGAAGCAGTTTGATGCAATTGTTAACGAAGTGACAAAAATATAGAAACTACGCATTTGCATAAAATGACACATTTTTTGTTACCAAAATGACGCATTCATGGAGCAATGAGTCACATTTGCAGGATAGTAAGCCGCAGTCGCCAACCAGTTCGCCACATTTGCTATTCCATTCATTGCATCTGTTGAACCACATTTGTTAGGCAGAATGATGCAACTTCCTATTTTGGGTAAAAACTTTTAAATTCAATATTTTTGTGTTATTCCTTTTTGTTTTCTTTAAGGTAGGAAGATTTTTGGGTTGCTAATATTCTATTTTCAACATGTGGCGTATGTTTGAAGAAGACATTACCATTAAAACTACAAATTAGTTTTCCTGCAGGACAATCGATTGAAGATATTTTTGAAACTACTAATTCATGGTTTTTGTAGGGTTTTTGGTGTGTCTCAAAATAGGAACATTTTGATTTGGTTTTAAAACAAATCACTTTCTTTTGTGTTTGGTGCATTTGCGCAATTTTGTGTTGTAGAACCCATAGGGTGTAGTGAAAGTATCCTCTCCCCTCACCATTCATGGATCTTGGGTGTAAGAGAAATCACTTCATCTTATTTTTCTTTTTAGAAGGGTTTTCCTTTGGAGAAGTGATCACTCCAAGGGGAATGACCCAAAGTGGTATTTCCCTCGGCCAACTATATAAATGATTTTAAGGCGAAAGCCAAGGTCAAACTAGCGAGTACCTTGCTGATAGTGCCAATCTAAAAGGGGAAATACCCACATTTATGTGAGGTAGTTAGAACCCCAAGTAGGGTTCATTAAAGCCTTAAGTGGCTTGTTGGGCGCTAGCAAGGCATTAAGTCCCTAAGCAATGACTAGAATTTTTTTTGTAGAAGCCACCCTTTTTGCTCGAGTTGTTGGTATCATTCTCAATGGAGGGGCATAACATCGTGCCCCAAAGTTACTCTTGAGATGAGACAAAAATCCTTGGCTTAGCATAACTACTTTTAGCTTTCCAAGGAGAGGGTGATATGGTGATAAGGAAAAGACAAGAGTGTACACACCCATTAAGGTGTCCCTACATTTGAGTCGAAGGAGATTCCAAGTTATGGGCTTGAGAGTGATGCCATTGGCCTTGACCTTAGGATTAGGAAGTGCTTGAAGTGTTTTTGATATTGTGATAAACCAGTGGAAATTGGCGTGAATAACCCTCGAACATACACTATTCGCATAGAAATTTGACAAGTCAATAGCCAAAAGGTATTTTCATAGTGTCTATTGTGTTTTCAATTACATTCCAAAATTTTCCAAAAGGAAAATTCATCTAAAAACATCAAATTTGAAACCAACAAACTGTGAACCACATTCGTGGAATAGTGCACCACATACATTGAATAGTGAGTCGCAACTACTAAAAACTATGGATTGCAACCATGAAACAGTGCACCACATCTATGAGATAGTGAGCCACAACTACTAAATCTTAAAATTTTGGGAAAATCCTTGTCCAATCTTAGTCCTAATCACATTTTGACAGTGACCATATCCTCTGATTATAAGACTTGCTTAGTTAAACTAGTTCCTTTCATTTCTTCCATCTAGGTTGCCTTGCATTTCCTTAGCTAGATAACATTTCCCTCCTTGCATTGCCTAGTTGGTCCTAGATCATTCTTAGCTATATGCACCTTTTAGATTTTAGACTAGGAGGCCTACCATACCTTTGATCAAACCATTGTTACATGATTAGATTAACTTTGACCTTGTCTCTCTATCATCAATCATCATTATCCAAGTTGGGTCTCAAACTTATGTCTTAGTTTAGGCTCACTTTGTCAAATCATCAACCTTTTTAGAATTCATCCTCTAAGGTCTTGACAATTTGATTTGTTACCTTGGGTTACCATAGCTTGGTTAGCATCCTTTTCTTAGGTCCAAAGGTGCATACCTTTAGTCTCATTTGGAATTCCTTAATCTTAGTTTCATATTAAAACTTTGGTCATAGTCTCATTTTCCTTCATTGCATATCATATCATTTAGTCATAGGGTCATCATCATCAATGCATTTCAAACCTTAGTCTTAGATGCATTAGCATTTGGCATCCTTATATATTAAAAAAATATAAAAAATATAACACAATCTTATATCCCACCTTGCATTACCACTTTGCATTGTCAATCCTTAGGTTGCAAGTCTTATATGGTTCAAACAAGGTCACGAAGGAAAAGAAAGGACATGAGTTTTTCAAGTGATCCCTTTTTCAATCTCACTAGTGAAATGAGCCTTGTGTCAAACTCAAATCCACCTCAAACACCACAAGGGTAAACCTTAATTCCATTGCCAATATCATGTTAATTGAGGTCAATAAATGTTTAAATCTTGAAGAAATTGAACATGCCTCTCAAGACCCAAGAATAATACATATTGTGGATGAGCCCGTCAATGCGGTCCCTAATAAATTCTTTCTCACACTTGCTAAGAAAGGTGCCAAACTCCCCTTTGATTTTGACACTTCCACAATTGTAGAGGGAGTAACACAATCACAAACCTGAGGTCCTAATCAAAATACATTCTCACAAGGTCCACCCATTTCACTGCAAATGTTTACTAGTATACCACATGGAGCAACAATGCATATTGTAACAATTACACACATCCCCAATCCTCCAACATTTGGAGCCAAGAGGACACATGCCATATCGCAAGGACCAACCTTTACATTTGGTAGCTCATCCTCTATTTCCATGGGTATGGCATTTGCAAATCCATTTGGCACTCAAAACAAGACACCCTCAATCAATACAAGTCAAAATTCGCCAAACAAAATAGAAGGATCCATATCATCGCATCTAGAGTGCCAACACAAACGATCAATGCTACACCTAATACCAACATGAACTTTGGGAAAAACTTGAATACCAACCCCCTTCCATCACAACAACACATCACACCAAACACAAATTTCATACCATAAAATCAAACCAATATCAATACCACATTTACACCACACTATCAACAAGGTAATTAGAATCCTTTGCAACAAAGTGTAAATCCAAATCACACATTGGTTCCCAATCCATCATATAATTATTCTAACACTTTTGACACTAGTACTAATCCCCTTATGCAAATTCAACCCAACATGACACCATCCCTCGTGGACACCTTGATGCAACAAATGCAAGCAATACAACAACAAATGGAAAACATACAATTGGGGACAACTAAGAAGACATATTCTATGGAGGAATTGTGCCCTTACCCTTTCAATAGAAGCCTATACATGTCACCTTTTTCCCCACATTTCACCACTCCAAACTTTAACAAGTACAAATGGAAAGGGGATCCAGTGGAGCATATACGATAATTTAGCACAACATGTATGGATATTGCTTATGAGCCCACATACTTGATGAGACTATTTCCATGAAGCCTTTTGGGGCCGACTCTAGAATGGTTTGCACATCTTCCTCCTAGGATACAAACATGGGGTGGATTGGCTAATAGATTCATTAACCATCTTTCCTACAACATGGAAAGTGACATGACCCTAACAACATTGTGCACGAACAAAAAAAGAGAGGGAGAATCACTCACATCATTTTATCAAAGATGGTGTAACATGGCTAACAAATGTCCCTGACACATACCTGAGAAACAATTGGTCACCATTTTTATAGAAAGCCTCAATACATAGTTGATGATTCGAATTTAAATCCAATGTTGCACCACCTTTGAAGATGTCATTGAAAAAGGGGTCTTTATTGAGAAAGCTCTTGTGGCAAAAGGACTAGTCAAAATCTTAAAAGAAACCCCAAATGCTCCTAGTGACAAGGGTAAATTTTGGTCTCAAAATAACAATGTTACCAATGTTTGGTGTTGTAGATGTTCCTTTGATTGGTAAATCCACATATTATGTTTCATTTATTGATGACTATAGCAGAAGGACATGGGTATATTTTCTAAAAAGTAAATCTAAAGTTTTCAGTTGATTTAAAGAATTTAAAGCAATGGTTGAGTTACAGATTGGAAATAAAATAAAATGTTTGAGGACTGATAATGGTTGTGAATTTTTCTCCAACAATTTTGATAGATTCTATAAAGACTATGGTATTCATAGACAAAAGACAACTTTTTATTAAACACAACAAAATGGAGTTGCAAAAAGAATGAATAGGACATTGATGGAGAAGGCTAGGAGTATGTTGAGAGGTGTCGACCTAGAACAAAGGTTTTGGGTTGAAGTTGTTGCCACTGTTTGTTACTTGATTAACAAGTCTCCTACATCAACTCTTTTTGATAAGACACCTTTAGAAGCATGGTTAGGTCACGAGCCTTCATACATCTTAGATTTTTTGGTTGCAAGGCATATGCATATGTGCCAAAGGATAAGCGAACAAAGTTGAAGAACAAGGCTGTGAAATATATTTTCATTGGATATAGTTATGGTGTGAAAGGATACAAGCTTTGGGATCCTGTTGCACAAAAGGTAATATATAGTACAAGTGTTATTTTTAGAGAAACTAAGCCTTTTTTTATTATATTGTAGCCAAAACAACGTAAATAGGAAGTTGTGATTCAATTTCCTTCTACACCTGAAAAAGTTGAATTGAGACCCATGGATAGTCAAGAAGTTGAATAGAGCTCAGCTAGCTCTGAATCTTCGGAAGAGGAGGAAGAACCTCCAACTCAACTTGTTTGTAGGTCTACAAGGCATAGACAACCACCTAAAAGGTATTCACCTGATGATTGGAGATGTATTTTTTCCTTAAATACTAACATGGATGAACCTAGATTGGTAGAAGAGGCATTAGGTATGAATGATGCAAAATCCTAGAAGATTGTTATGGATGAAGAAATGATATCTTTGAAAAAGAATGATACACGATATTTTGTACCATTTCCTGAAGGATGGAAACTTGTTGGTTGCAAATGGGTGTTCAAGAAAAAGATTGGTTCAGATGGAGGTATTGAGAAGTACAAAGAAAGGTTGGTTGTGAAAGGTTACTCTCAAGTTGAGGGTGTTGATTATGGTGAGATATTTTTCCCTGTTGCAAAAATGATGTTCATTAGATTTTTGCTTTCTATTGTTGTTGCTTATGATCTAGAGGTTGAGAAAATGGATGTGAAAAATACTTTCCTTCATGGTGACTTGGAGGAGGATATTTATATGACACGACCATATCACTACATGGTGAAAGGTAAAAGTAAATTGGTTTGCAAATTGAAGAAATATTTGTATGGCTTAAAACAGAGTCCTAGGATGGGGTACCAAAAATTTGATGCATGTGTTGAGCTTGAGATTTAAGCATTTTAAATTAGATCATTGTGTTTATTATAAAATTGATGGTGATTATTTCCTATTTATTGCATTATATGTTGATGATATGTTATTTATTGACAAAGGGAAATGTATGATTTCAAAACAAAAATCTCAACTTGCTACTAAATTTGAAATGAAAGACCTTGGTGCAACTAGATACATTCTTGGGATGGAAATTAAAGGAGATAGAGTGAACAAAAAGTTATGGCTTGGCCAAAGTAAGTATTTCAATTCAATTTTATAGAGATTTAACATGCATGATTGTAGACCATTGTGTGTTCCCTTTTCTGTTGGAACAAAGTTATCTATTTTAGATTGTCCAACATCTCCATCAGAGATGGAAGACGTGAGCAAAGTGTCTTACCAAAGTGTAGTTGGAAGTTTGATGTATGCTATGGTTTGTACTAGACTAGGCATTGCCCAAGCAGTGTGAGTTCTTTCCAAATATATGTCTAATCCTAGTAGAGTTCATTGGGATGCAGTTAAAAGAGTCTTCAGATATTTGCACGACACCTCATATTATTCCTTGTGTCATCATAGTAATATGACTGAAGATGAGTTTTCCCTTTATGTTCATGGTTATGTGGATTCAAACTAGGCATGCGATATTGATAGCAAACAATCCACCAGTGCTTATGTGTTTACTTTATTTGGTGATGCAATTAGTTGGATGAGTAAGTGATAGGCTATGGTTGATGTAGACATTAAAAAATGTCTTAAGTCTGCAAACAAGTCAATTTTCCTCATCAATTCCCATTTATTTTCTACATAATTAATTATTTAATTAATTCAATTATTTCCTTTTATTCTTCCTTTTGATTAATTAAATAAATTATTTTTAATTAATTACATCACTAACCTCCCCTTCTCCCTATAATTAAATAAATTCTTATTTATGTAATTATTATCATTTTTCTACTATAATTAAATAATTATTTTAATTATTTAATTATTCATTAGCTTCTTCTTCCAAATTTTTTATTTAATTAATTATTTATTAATTTGTCATTTTCTTCCACTTTTGAATTAAATTATTATTTAATTAAAAAATCAACTTTCTTACTTCTTTTATAATTAAATAAACATTTTAAATTATTTAATTATTCATTTTCCCTTTTAAATTAAATAATTTTATAATTATTTAATTTACTCCAACAACCTTTCTTTCTGTGCCAACCTCTTTATCTATGTCATTCATATCTCTTCACGTCTCAATTAATTATCACCCTTGATTGAATTATTTTATAATTTAATCTCCACCTCCATCCTTAACCAAACCCTGTTTTTGCCCTAACCCTATTTCATTGCTTCTCAACCAATCTTAGCCATTGATTTTCATGTCATATTGGCTTTTAATCCCAACCCTTCATTTAAATTTGGTTTTCTATAAAAAAGACCTATCATTGTCATTTTTGGCTAATTCAAGTACATGTTATTCACGGAGACAAATACAATCTTCAATATTTTGCTATAATTATCACTAGGCTTATTGTTGCATACTCAAAATCTAATGGCAATCAAGCATATAAAGCAAGATGGAGAAGGACAATGGAGGTTAATCAACCATGACATAGGAATATTGGTGATATTGCTTTATTATTTTAAATGTTTCTATGTTCATTTGTGCTTCATTGTTAGTTTAAGGCCTTTGGGGTTTGAGTTTTATTGATTCATGCCTTTTACCTTAATTTTAAACTATTCTACATTAGCTTTATCCATTACTGAAGCTGAGTATATGGTAGCTACACGTGCTTGTAAAGAAGCCATTTGGCTTAAGAGATTGTGTTAAGACATTGAAATAAAACAAGGTGTAGTGACAATTTATTGTGACAGTCAAAGTGTAATATGTCTAGCCAAGAACTTGACATTTCATGCCAAAACCAAGCACATTGATATACAATATTATTTTGTTCAAGATATGGTCAAATATGGCAGGCTGAAACTGATTAAGGTAGAGACTTTGATGAATATTACTGATTTTTTAACTAAGCTTGCAAGCACAAAAAAGTTCAAACGATGTTAAGAGACTATGGGCCTTTCGACCCCTAACAATTAAGAGACCATGTTTACTCCCTCTCATTACTCTTGCAAGGCGTTCGACAAGTGGGAATTTTTTTGGGAAATTATGTCTCAACCTTGCAATTATATAAAGGTTATTGTTGATAGGATATATATGTTGGCTTGTCTTGTCCTAGAAGGTAACCCTATTTTATAAGGATGTTGTACTATGATTGTAGATGACTATATATATATACCTAGTTGCATCAATAGGTGTAATATACAATGGGAGCATGAGGTGGAGGGGAGGAGTGGGATGTGTGTAAACAATTTTTTGTTAACTTTTTTAGAAAAATCTTAAAATCTAGAGTATTAATTATTAGGTTTTAAATCTAATGGTGGATATTTTTGTTGGCTTGTCTTGTCCTAGAAGGTAACCCTATTTTATGAGGGTGTTGTACTATGATTGTAGAAAACTATGTATACTAAGAGTTTGATAGCAATCATGTTGTTTCTGGATCTTTGGTGGTGATACTCCTGTGAGAAGCTTGCTCTACAAATATATTGTAATCTTTATGATTTTGAATAATATATTAAGCGACTTTTGGAGTGTGGGGTTTTTCTCTCGAAAGAGTTTTCCCCACATAAATCACTATGTTGTGGTATGCATGATATTTATGTTTATTTATGTTTAAGTTTCTATAACTGTTAAAGACCTATAAATTTTTGCATTATTCTCATCTCAAGATTAATATAGGAAGTTGTTATGCTACCTTAGCTTCCTTATACTTGTGATTCAATGTAATAGGACATACATTGTCTTCCAACTATAGTTATTTGGGGGTGATCCCACAATAGTGGGTTACACTTTTTGGCCAACTTGACATTGAACTGAACTTTTTTAACTAAATCTTCACTTTCAAACACCTATAGCTGCTAAACCATGAGGAATTTGAAGATGATGCAAACTAGTGATTTGTGACATTTTGTCTGTAGATTCTAAAATATATATTTTAAAAATTTTGGAATCAAATTGCATTTCTTTTTCCATCTCCTTTGAAAACTAGTTTTTAATAGCAAACACCATTTTTAAAGAGTGATGTTCACTATTAACACACACAAAAAAATTCTACGAAGGATAAAATTCTATTTTTTTCGAATTTAGATTTGTAACTATGATATCTAGCACCTGCATTTGGTTTCATAGTGTTTTATTGAATATCTTTTTCTTAATTAGGTTTTGAAGTCAAACCAATTACAATTTAGACATAGGTGGACCATATAACACAACTTTTTTGTATGTATCGAAGTTCTTTTTTTTTGTTGGATCAAGGACATCAATATAAAACACCTATATATTTTTCAGATTTTTTTTTATAATCTACTATTTTTCCACATGTGTAGAACAAAGAGCTTGATTTTCAGCAAAAACCGTACGTTTAATTAAACTAAAAAAATACATAATAAAACCAAAATATATTAAAATTACACTTGATGGAGAGCTTGTTTCAAGGACTATAATACTCTAACTGGGTTTGTTATGTCGATTCCATTTTCATCCTCAACCTGAGCTTCAAAACCCAAAATTTTTGCATAAAATTTTAGATGGAGGGGGGCAAGGGAAAAAAAGGGGGGGTTCTAGCGAGACATCATTGGTTGCATTCATATTCTCTTTGATGGATATGATTCTTCTTCAATTGTTGTGAGAGAACACTCTAACCCTTTTGTTCATTCTCTACATGATCATTCTTCGTAGTTGACATGAGTGTGGATAATTTTTAGTAACATTTGGAGGAGGATTCTTTATCATTAGATGAGATATCCTTGTCTTTGGATTGTGTTCCACAATCATTTCTAAGATATTTTGGATTGTCCTCTTCACCAATGTGGCCTAGACACTTGTTTGGAGTGTGACAAATTTTAGCATTCACATGGAGACACTTGAGCATAATTCAGAGACATCTGACATCATCCTTCTTCCTTCATTTTCCTTTTAGGGATAGGAAGACATATTGCATACCTTCTTGGTTTTATTTCTTCCTAATGGGAAGAATGTTGTTCGATGAGATTGGATCATTTTCAACATTCAATGTTGAGCATCTACCATCCTTGTAGAAGACTCTACATTGAGGGGGGGCTACAGAGTCTCTCTTCTTCTCTCTTATGGGAGGGTCTTCTTCCTAGCATGGGGTTTTTTCTAAATTTTCATTCTCCATTGATAGTATCTTGTTTTTATCTCTCTTTTGGGGAGGGTTTTTGTCTTATTGGATTTTCTACTTTTCTCTGTTTGTGAGAGATTGCATTTGTACGTCGGTACCTAACATAACTTCATAGTTGTAATCCATATTTGCATCATTTTTATTGGTCTTTTCCTCCTTAAGTTGCACTTAAGAGGGGGTGTTGGTGTGAATTAAGTGTTTTACCTAACTAGTTCACCTAGTAGGTCCTATTCGCATGTTTACTTGGCTCCTAGAAATACTTATAGAAATCTTAGTTGACATTAGATCTTATCTTATCTTATGTCATTTACTTATGGTGTCTTATGTCATTTAATGTTTGTTGTCCCATGACATAAGATTAAGACACTTGTCATGATCTTGTCTAATCCTATGTCTCACATTGGCTATATAGCCAAGGCATTTTCATGTGTAAATCAACAATCATAAACTAATTGTAATCTATCGTTTGCATCCTTTAATGAAATAAGATTATTCTCTCATAGTCAATATCTCTAGTACTTTCATAGAAGTTCATAGATCTTGGGTGGCTACAATATTTAGCCAAATCTTGCATGGTTATTCTATACCAACTCTTACAGTTACAAAGTTACAATTAGAATGAGCAACTTTGCATACGATTTTAAAAGATTATTTGTACTTTCCATTTTGAATTTGAATGATTTTATCTTAAAAGTATACACACATGTAAATTTAAAGATAATGAGCATTTTGCATGACTAATCATGCTAATCTTGTTGATTTGTTTCTCTAAATTTTCCTTGTATTACTTCTTTTCATTGTGAATTGCAATGGAGTGCTTTGAAATCAAAGTATGTCAACACATATATATTATTTAGTTATTATTTAAGCTTTTATTTATCTAGGGTCAAGGTTTAATACTTTGTTTAGTCATATATCTTTAATATTTTAAAAGTAGTATATTGAATAATATTGTCCATGTTTCGATGACCTGAGCATGAATCCTCCCAACAATCCATATGGTCGCCCAATTTTTGCTCGTCCATATCAACCTTCTCCTATCTATTCTAATAAAGGACCCATTGAAATAAATGAGTCTCTTGCAAGAATTATTCCTATTGTAGCATTGAATCCTTATTGAGGTAGATGGACAATAAAGGCTAGAGTTAATACAAAGGGTCAACTTTGTCGTTTCAACAATGCAAAAGGAGATGGATTTTTTTTTGTTTTTGAATTGGTTGATTTTGATGGTGGTGACATAAGAGTAATGTGTTTAATGCTATTGCATATCAATTCTATGATCACATAGAGAGTGGGAGAGTGTTTACAATCTCAAAAGGGAGCCTCAAACTTGCACAAAATAATTTCAACCATTTAAAGAATGATTAGAAATTTTTCTTAGAAAGTAGTTCCATATTTGAGTTGTGTTTGGAGGAGGATAGCTCAATACCATTCAACAACACGTTAGTTTAAGACAAACAAGTGAAGTTGAGGACATGAAAAGTAATTCTACGATTAATATCATTCCAGTGTTTTTTTATCAATCAATCCATCAAATACAATATTGAGAAAGAATGCCATATAGACTCAAAAAAGAACTCTCCAATTGAAGGACATGTTAGGTTGTAGAGTGGGGTTGACTATACACGAGGTGGAATAAGCTTTCCCATTCTCATTATAAAGGTTGTACAAATTAATGATTTTGGTGGAAAATTTGTGCGAATAATCACCACAAGCCAACTTATAAAATTAGATCTTCCAGTGTCATAGTGATTGAGATGACGGTTCGATACAAAAAGGAAGAATCTAGATTCTCATTCTATTATAAAGGAAATCTTATTGTTAGACGAGCTAAATGTTAAAATGTATGGCATAGTTTAAGGATGAGGGACTTGGTAGATTTGATAAACCTGACTAGATTGTGATAAAAACTACCTTATCTTTCATAAAGGTGGACAAATTTTCTTACATCGCTTGCCCCTTGAAGATTGAAGGTAGGAAATGCAACAAGTAGGTGAACAATAATGGACATGGTAATTGATATTGTGAAAGATGTGATAAGAGTTTTTTCTGAATGTGATTATAGATATTTGCTTTGGTGCTAAGTGCAAGACCATATTGCTTTGACTTGGGTTATTGTTTTTGAAGAAGCATAAGAAAAAAATATGGGTTTTATAACAAAAGGAATTAAGCATAGAAGCACGAACAACAAGATGATGTCAAGTTTGCAGAGATTATATGAAAAAGTCCTTTTTCAATAAATACATATTTTAACTTAAAGAGAAAGAAGAGACTTATAGTGATGAATATAGGGTTAAGTGCACTATCATAAGAACAAAAAAAAAATGGATTATTCATATGAGAGCAAGGTTTTATTAGATTCAATTACTAAGCTTTAAGAATTTGTTAGATTCAATTGCTAAGCTCTATAATGGAGAGTTAACAAATAGTTAATACTTGCTAATTTTTGGTGGCAAAGTAACAAATTAATAAATAGTTGGGAATGAATGATGTATGGCAACATGGAAGTAGGTAGTCTATCCATGGTGACAATCGTGACTAGAGTTTGAACCCCTCTTTTTTATTATTTGGTTTATATAATTTGGAAAAAGAAATTTGCTTGTATATCATTTTTGTTAAAAAGGTTTTGGAAGCTTTGAAATAAACTCATTAGATATTTCTCAACATATTTTATATAGATTTTTAAAAATATATATATGCTAGTTTTATGGTAGCTAAAACACCATAAGTGTGCATTAAGATGTGTAAATATAAAGCGTTTGACTTGTATACCTTCTTTAAGGGGGTGGTCATTGTAAACATTAAATTTTGAAAGTAATTAGAAAAATATATTTTGGACCAACTTGTCTTATGCTGCAAGTGTACTTGCATGTATTTTGTTCATCTTCAATATTAAACTACACATACATAAGTGAACCTGTATTAGTGAATGTGGAATACTTTATTAGATTTTTAATATTTTTGTGTTGGTTATTTAAAAAAAACCAATCAGAAAGTTAGATGTGCAACAAATATACGATAAATTATACATGAACAATCACTAGATTTTCTCCCATATGAAAATTATAGATCTAAAAATCGACCCAAATTACCAAGTGAAAAAACCTACAAAATATATAATAAAACCACCTTTATGGATATATAATAAAACTACCTTCATGGGGTTTCACATGGTTCTCTTCTGGTGCATGACACTTCATGGCATACAAGTGGATAGTGCAGTTGTATGGAACGGACCCACCACTATAGCTCAAATATTAATGTGGAAGAAAATTCTTATTGAAAATCCTTTCAATAGGTAGTTGAAGGCATCGGATGCTGATGCGAAGGCGGGCAATCGCTGCCCATATTTCTCGGTAAGGAGAATCAACGATCAACCAGAAACCATACGAACGGCGCAGATTAACTCACTGCCCACAACGGCTGTATTTTTGTCTGTAGAACATTCCCACTTCCACTCCCACTCCCCCTACTTGTCAGATGTTCATCGCCAGTGACAAGCCTAAACTGTCTCTGAAATAATGTACTTTATCTTCTGTAGTTCCGTGAAATTTTAGCCGCGTGTGAAGTGGTAATAATGGCGGTGACGAAAAATATCAAAGGCTTTCAAGAATCGCACCGGAAAGTCCAGGCCTGCGCAGAGTGTACTAAAAAATGCCTCAGCATTCACTCAGAGAGGAACAACAACAGAATTTATAATGTTGACGACGATGATTTGACTAGCCCTCCTTCCTACTTTTTCAAAGTCTTGCTTGGTGATTTCGCTAATGTTCTGGTAAGCATCTTTACTTTAACTTATGATTTTAGATTTCAGTTTATACTAACCATAGTGCGTAAAGTAGTACACTTTTCTGGATTTAAATGTAGATGAATTTAGAAGTATCTAAAACACAGAATAGTTACGCAGTTGAGTCCAGAAGAATCTAAAATGCAGAATTCATGTGTGCTGTTGTATCGAGAAAAATGTACTATCACTGTTTTATGATTTATATCAGTTACAAGAATTTTTATGATTCGTGGGACCACCTGCACAATACAAATTAGAGTTTGACATCCCTCCGTGGGAGCCTGCCGTTAACACAAGTTTCATGCATGGAGTTTCATAAATTTTGTATATGGTTTCCACTTAGAAAATTTAGACATGCTTTTTGTCCAGGCGGTCTCATGAATTTATTTTGTTACTGTTATTTTTTTAAGTTGATAGATAAAACTTAGATAGAAAATTTAGAAAATAAGTTAATAGGGAAGATCTAATTTCATCTATTTGAAATAAATAATTAGGGTATGGTCCCATGAAGGGGGGCTTCTTAAAAAATTGCAACGGGTGCTACTGAAATTTTTTTGGAATATTTTAAAGCTGGTGGTCCCATGAATTCAATTTTGCAATTCAGCATAAAAGTTTGAACTCCAAAATTCAAGGAATGAAGTGGAGTAATTTGATAAAAATTAATAAATAAATATAAATTCTCTCACTTCTTAGTTTTTTTTAGGAATTTAAAATTCTAAGCAATAGACAAGTGGCAGAAAAAATTCCTAAAAAATTCCTAAGCTGTAGGGGCAATTTCTAGCCCCGCCTCAATTTCACCGCTGTAATTTGTAGGTCCTAAAAGGTAAGGGCTGCTATTTTTCAGGAGAAGATTCCAATTAATTCTGTAGCATAATTTTTTTTGCTTCATGAGACCGCTTATCCATGAAAATAGAAGTCCAAGGCCCCCCATGGGACCATACAGTTACAAACAGTGATTACATAATTTAAGCCCCCCATTTTTGTTCATAACTAGGATTGCCCAGTTAAACTGTAGCAGCGCCTATTTTCCACGAAAAAGGTTCTAAACTTTTCTGTTAGCTATTAAAGAAATACCCATGGAATCACACTTACCCAGAAAATAGGAGCTCTAGCCCCCTTGTTGATGTTGTGGGTTTTCTTCTACTTGCTGCATTTGCACTCCATAAAACTGGACTCTTCCATATTGCGCATTCGTGTTGATCCTAAAATTCATTCCCGGCTTATGAAATCTTTCATTGTTTTATGACATCTATCCAAAACTAAATGTATATAAACCCATTTCCTTTGCGACTTTTGGTGTCTAACTTCTAAACAAAACTTTGGAATGCTTTCCTGTTCGGGAAACCTTTGGGAGCCTTTATAGAGAGGCAAGAAATTTTCTGAAACATTTCTGGCTCATTCAAACATATCTGAGCAGTTCCAAATCAAATTTTTGGAGCTATTTTGAATTTTTTATTTAGTGAAACTTAGCTTCGTATGATATTCTTAATTTTTTTGGAAGCTTCATGTACATGGACTCAGGTTTTCACAATATAGATGTAAGCTTTTGAGATATTCCCTATGTCTATGGAAATGTTTTGTGCAGCATTTCTTCGCAATATTCTGTGTGTTCTTGCAATGCAACTCAATTTTTAACAAAGAAGCTTTGTCAAAACTCAGCTTTTTATAATATAAATTAATAGTGGGAAACATTTCTGGCTCATTCAAACATGTTTGAGCAGATCCAAACCAAATTTTAGGAGTTTTTGGAATGTTTCGTTTAGTGAAACTTAGCTTCGTATGATATTCTTAAATTTTTTGGTAGCTTCCTGCACTTGATTTTAGCTTTTCACAATATAGATGTAAACTTTTAACGACATTCCCTATGTTTTTGGAAATGTTTTGCATCATTTCTTCACAATATTCTCTGTGTTCTTGTAATGCAACTCAATTTTTCACAAAGAAGCTTTGTCGAAACTCAGCTTTTCGTTTCATAACATAAATTAACAGTGGAAATCCATGGAGGGGGCAACTGGTCCTTCGGGTTTGTCAATATGATGATTTTTTTCCCCCTGATTTGGTATGGTCATATAATATATATAACATAGTAGATTGTGATAATGATAACTAATAATTTAAAGTCAAATGTAAAATAAATACAAAATTACAACCCATAATCTTCATATTGCTCTCCATTCAGAGTGTCAATATCATCACTTAGAAGCGGCCCCAAGGCCACTCCCACTAGCTGCACCATGCATCTCTTAAGTAGGAGCCTGCTCCTCTAACGAGACTAGCGAAATCCGTGCAATAGAAGCATCCAAGCTGAGATGCTTAGGGTTACATCCCATTCTCTCATCATCCACTCGTTGTATTGATTTGCTTATGTGAAGAAATGCGCGTAGACAAAGTCGTCCACCTTTTTAGGAGCCAATTGATGACATTTAACTAAGTAGATAATTATTTACTCCAATTCCACTTAGTTGAAGAACTTGTTACCAGTTATAATTGGAGATAAAGTCAATACAACGTTTGCAATTATAAAGTATAATATATAGTTGCTAAAGAAAGTAAGAAAATAAAAAAATAAAAAAAACACATATTTATGATAGAACTTTGATGGCAAGGGGTTGTGGGTAAATAGAGCTTTGGCCATAGAGGTCAAACCATCTATGAGCGTCCTTGTACTTGTCTTGAAGAGTGCTAAGATTGTCATTTGTTGAAACTTGAAGCTGTAAAAATCCCGAGTTCACACATGACTATGTTTTATAAATTTGGATAAAGCCTTGGCCATAGAGGTGTCACCATTTATGATTGTCCTTGTACTTGTCTCCAAGAGTGCTAAGATTGTGATTTGTTGAAGCTATAAAATTGTTAAACTTGCACATGACTGTTTTCTACATTTGGATATGGGACGAGTGTAGTGAATGTTGCCTTGTTGTCATGCCCCTGCAATTGTAATACTAAATCTTGGCTGACTAGTATAAAGAAATTAATTAAATTAATAAAATCAACTTAAATTACCCATAGGTGGTCGACCTTACTCATGATGTTTATATATATACATCATAAGACAAATCAGTGTATGAAAAGAATAGTACAGTGATCGAATGTGAAGAAATTTGAGATAAAAAAGAGACAATAATTACATTGACAAGGAGCGATTATATATTAGACAAAAGACATATTGATTTATTCATGGTATTAAGGGATCGATTGATATTAGAAAGAGCAGTGATTATTATCATTAAAAGGTACAGCGATTTATATGATAAAGGGCAGTGATTAGAATTAGTTTATATAAACAGCAATATTATGGGCCGACTTGAATGATAATATATGAACCAACTTTACCCTGACAAAGACAGCGATCAAGCTTATATTTAATGGTGGCAGTGATTAAATATATGTATAAGACAGCGATTAGATTTAAAGTGCATTAGCAACAAAAAATAGTTAAAGGCAGCGCTCAACCTGTGGAGGGATGTGTCCCTTATTAATGAAGAGCTACGGTGGAAAAGCCATGTCTTTTCCCCCCCATCGTGGGATATAAAAGGAGATCCATTTCAAAGAAGAGAATCACCGAATCATTCAGGAAGGAGAAATGAGTCTGCACTCAGATAGCATCAGCAGTTGATATAATCAGATTGGAATGCATTCGAATATATATATTTATTTGATAAGCAAGGAATATATTCTGAGTATTATAGCAGATCGAATGTATCAGATCTGAAGTGGCCATTCAAGAAATCAATAAAGGGGTGAAGAAGTATTGGGTATGCAATTAAATATAAATGCAATTAATATCAAATCTTGACAAGCATACAAATATATATACACATGAATAGATCGAATAGCAAGGCAATTGGAGGAGATCAGGAATAATTATCTGCACTCAGTAGACAAGGGCAGAAGACAGCAATTGTTAATATGTTTGCATCTTAGAATATAGCAGTCTTATAGTTTAGCAAGTATGGCGGCATGCACTATTATGATCATTGTGAATGATGATATGTTTTGTTTATTGATGAATCTGGATATATTTAGTGTTTGTAATTCTCATCAAGCAACCATAAGGAGGAGTGGGGGAAATACCAGTAGGGTGAATAGATACTAGATTTCTTTCTAAGTACGCCACTCCAAGTTGGCCACTTGGAGCCAAGGAGGTGAGTGTCTGCTCTTGGGCTTAGAAAGGGGAATCTACGGGCCTCCTATTGTAGCTTTTCCCCAATCTCTACATGGATTGGTTGTTGGGATGGATTCAAGAGTTTCAATCATAAGAGGGATGGATAAGGCAGCATGGATAGGGAAAGCAGATACAAGTTTATCCACTAAGTATGCCACCCCATGTTGGATGCTCGCTTGTTTGCCACTTGTTGCCAAGAGGGATGGTATATCTTCTCTTGGGCTTAGTATGGATAGCTTTGAGCAAACTTATCACGTTTCTCGTCCAAATCCTATTATTATTAAACTTCCACTATGCATTATGGATATTGTGTAGATTATACAGTTTTGAAATAGTTATATATTTTTAAATGGTTTAAATAGGTAAGACATTTATTATATATGTTTTGATCATATGAATTATATCTCCAATATTGTCTAACATGATTGCATGACCTAAACCAAGGTTTATATTGCTTCAAACATATAATTACATTAAATTTTTGATTCCAGGGAAAGATTTAGGGCAATCCCAAAAAGGGGACATTACATTTGTACCTATCACTAACTTCAATGTCTTTGTATGATACCCTTGTCTAGGCAAAGAAAGTATCTTACTATAATATTTGGGGGTCAAAGCAAATGCTACGAGATGCAAGTGTGTGGTCATCTTGTTCTACAATTCAATATTGATTACTTGTGATAAAACTCTTGATGGCAAGAGGCTGTAGGTAAATAGAGCCTTGGCCATAGAGGTACTACCATTTATTGAGCGATCTTGGACTTGTCTGAAAAAACACAAATATCATGATTGTTGAAGCTATAAAATTGACAAACTATAATATCCCGGATGGAATATTTTATATTGTGTTCCATGGGGATGCATCCCAAGTCTTCAAACGCCCATCCCCAACCCCAATTGCATTTTAGGTATACTTGGCAGGGGATGTTCCCTAACTATTCCCAAAAATCTTCAAATCTTCGAAATGTTTTGAAATGTGTTGCAAAAATAGGAAATGCTGTGGGGATGCCTAAGGTGGCCAAGGATGGCCAACGGTCCTTGACACGAAAGCAATATTTTATAATGTTTAAAAAAAAATTATTCATAACATTAAAAAAAGATTGTTAAGTATATCACAACAACATTATACCAACAACAATAAAATATATCATGACAGTAGTACAATAGAAATTAAATTAAATCATGACAGCAGTATAACAGTGATAAATATATCACAATTCAGATTAACAGCTAAAGATGTAAGTTATATAACAGTCAACACTAACAGCAATAACTTGGATTTTTGATTTCATTGTTCAAAAAAGTCTTAAAATTCAAAATTCTTGTTATGGTATTACAGTGGGTTATTATTGTTAGTTGCAAAATGGATTAAATATGCATTGGCCATAGTTTGGTACAGTGTGGTATTGTGTGAAGTGTAGACAAACAATTCTTTTTGAAATGTGGTTGGCATGCAGGCTTTTGCAAACATCAATTAACATCATTTTATTAGTGTCATGTTATATTGTTGCTGTCCATTAACTCGTGGAAATTTGGGTATCTCTCTCTATATATTTTTAGAAATTTCATATCTACACATACAATATAAAATTTCTATATATGTGTGTGTGTGTGTGTGTGTGTGTGTGTGTATCCTCTCATCGTCCGCAAAAAGTGGCTCTTGGAGTGCTGTCTCCAAAATGTGTCCCTTTGTGTCCCGCCATCCCCATCTTGGAAATGCCATGGAACATAGATTTTATATTATTTGATCTACATGCAATAATCAACATAAAATAACTGATTATATAGCTCGTTGGTGTTGAATGTATGTCTCTGAATTTCTAGTTCTGAAATAAATCTGCCACAGAGTTATTGAGAATCTCTTTGGAATATTTCTATGTTACCAGATTCGCCTATATAGGCCCCGGGTTCGGTTCGGGTTCGGTTCGGGCCCGGAATTCGGGTCCGGTCCGCCCGAATTCGCCTGTGGGTCCGAAAATGGGCCTGTGGGTTCGGCCAGGGTTCGGACCCCTGACTGTGGGTCCGGCCAGGGTTCGAAAATTTCGAACCCGGTTCGAACCCGGGCAGAATTTCGCGCCCAGCGTGATTTTTAACACGTTTTTTGAATTTTTGAATTTTTTTTTGACTTTTAAATAGTTTTTTATTCTTTCTAACCCTAATACTTGCCTCAAAAACATGAAATAGGTAAAGTGAAACTCATTTTACCAATTTGTGAATGAGAAAAAAGGATTTTTTGCCTCCATTGCTGAACTTACTCTTTTGCTTGCACAAGCTGGAATAGACTTGAAGGCTGATCGTAGATTGTTCAAAGTTGATTGTTGTGCTATTCCTAAGCACTTGCAAGTGTCTATACGTTGCTAAGAAGATCGTAGAGCAAGATTTCTTCAAAAGAGGTAGGTTTTTTTAATATTTTTTTTACATTTTTTTTCACAAGTGAACTTCAACTCTTTTGTTTTGCTTTTTACTTATTGTTTTGTTTTACTTTTCATTCTTCTAAATGTCTCCAGGCAATACATGTCTAATTTTTTCTATTTTTAAAAATAATTAAGCCTTTACTGAGCAGTGATAGTATTTTCCATGATGCTGTTCATACATGGAGTCTTTATCGATAAGGACCATTCAAGTATCATGCGGAGAGATGGGTTTTAAGAACCAATACTCAGTGAAACATGGGTCAATGAGTTTGACCTTAAACCATGTTTATTGAACTCTAGTAGTAATACTGCAAGTCTTTTACTTTCAAATTCAATGAATCAATACCAAAATTTCAATATGTTGTGCCTTAGGTATTCACTATTTTGTATTACAATGGCAACCGGTACCTCCTCAGGCTCAATCCAATCTCATTTCAAAATAAACCCAGCCTCTCCTTGAAATATAGAAATGGTCTGCAACTCTGTGGTGGATGATATTTGACTAAATACTAGAATGTTTTATTCGAGTTTATAATGGTATAAAAGGGGTATTTGGGATCCTCGGAAGAAATTAAGAATTGTCCAGGAAGACAACGAAGGTATCCTAAAAAGATAGTAAGAAATATATTGCTGAGCAAGAAAAGGCAGACCAAAAAACAACCAATGGTTAAACAAGCCATCCTTTGAAGAAAGGATCTCGATCCATGAAACCCCCTACACCACCTTCTTATTTTCCACCTACAGAAAGCCATCCATTTATGGACATCCCTCAAGAGCAAACCATGCCCTCTTCAAATAAAAGATCTAAAGGATAGTTGGAAGCTTCATTTCAAAATGAGGCAAGAGAGATTGTTGATCAAGACATAGCAAGATGTGTCTATGCCAATGGATTGGCATTCAACGTTGTTCGTTCACCATATTGGCAAAAAATGGTGAAATCTATTAATGAGGCTCCAAAGGGGTATAAGGGCCCATGTTTTGAGAAGGTGCGTTGCACCTTATTGGAGAAAGAGGCGAAACATGTAGCAGACTCTTTGAAGCCCATAAGGGATTCATGGATTGAAACAGGGGTGACCATCGTTTCTGATGGATGGAAAGATGCAAAAAATCGCCCATTGATCAATGTTATTGCCGTGTCCCCTAAAGGGGCAATGTTTTTGAGAGCAGTGGATTGTGAGGGATAGGTGAAAGATGGTCCATTTATTGCTAACATCCTTTGCCAAGCTATTGAAGAAGTGGGCCATCAAAATGTTGTGCAAGCTGTAACCGACAATGCCAAAAATTGTAGGGCTGTTGGGTTATTGGTTGAGGAGAAGTATCTACACATTTTTTGGACACCTTGTGCTGTCCACTCCCTCAATCTAATGCTACAAAAAATTGGATCCAAAATTGAATGGATCAAACAGGTGTATGCGGAGGGCGAAGGCATCCAAATGTTTGTCACCAACCACCATATGACGCAAGGAATGTTTAGACAATTCTCTAAATTGGAGTTGTTGAAGGTAAGTTAATTCTCAATATTTTTAAATTTTTGAATTTTCTTTTAATTTTGATTTTTATATTTAAATTATATTTTAATTTTAATTTTGATTTTCAAACAGGTTGCCGAGACCCGTTTTGCCTCCAACACAATTGTGTTGAGATGACTTATAAAGGTTCGTGAGGCACTATGTGCCATGGTAATCAGCCCTAATTGGGTTGTATGGAGGCAATCTAGCAATGAAAGGGCAAATAGGATCAAGCAAAGGGTCCTAGATGATGGTTGGTGGGATCGTGTTGAGTATCTCGTCAGTTTCACCGAGCCCATACTGAGCATGATCCATTACACTGACTTGGATAGACCTTGTTTGGGCGAAGTATATGATGGTATTGACTCAATGATTGAGAAGATGAGATCCATCATCAATGCAAAAGAGGAAGATCCTGAAGAAAAATTCTTCAAAGAGCTACAGGAAATCATGGTTGATAGATGGAATAAAATGACCACTCCCTTGCATCTTCTCGCTTTTGCATTGAGTCCCAAATATTATAGCCCTGAGATACTTTCTACTTCATCAAGAGTTGCTCCATATAGGGATGGTGAAGTGGCCCAAGGGTACAAGGCAGCAATTCGTAGAATCTTCAGTGATCGTGACCAACGTGATCGAGTGAGGGCCGAGTTTATGGCTTTTGCATGCTCTGGGAGTGTTGATCAGAATATGGATGCTCTTCAAGACAAGTGCAAGGTGGATGCTCATAGTTGGTGGTACTTCCATGGGCAAGAATACATGCACCTCCAACCTATTGCAATAAAAGTTTTATCCCAAGTAAGTTTTATAATTTATATTTGTAATTTTAATTTTAAATTTTAATTAATAATGTTGTTTAGTTAATTTTTGTAACTCTTAACTATTTATTAATTTAATTTGGTCTTAATAGGTTGCTAGTTCATCCTCTTCTGAGAGGAATTGGAGCACATACTCCTTCATCCACTCAATAAAACGCAATAGGCTACATTCAAAAAAGGCTGAGGACTTGGTGTATGTGCATTCAAACTTGCGCCTCCTTACACACAAGGATAGTTCTTACAAAGAAGGAGACACAAGGAGGGGGGATATTGAGCTAGAGCAGCTTGACTTGGATGCTTCCACAAGTCACTTCGCTGCACTTGATATTGATGATGACTATTAGCCTGAAGCAGCTACTACTGAGCATGAGAGCGGTACTGTTAGTGCTAGTGGCAGTGCTTGTGCGAGTGCCACTAATGCTATTTGTGGTTCTACACAAAATTTAGCATCTAATGATGCTGATGATGCTGCTTTTTTTGAAGACCCATATGATTCAGATTGATCAATGATCAATAATTAATAATTATTAATGGCTGATTGTAAACTTTAATTTATAATTCTATATCATGACATTTGACTTTTGAGTATAAAGTGGTGGTGTATTTTTGCTATGTTATTTGACTATTAATATGGTGGTGGATTCTGAACTTAATTACTGCTGCAAATATGTATATATATTTTGATTTTATATGTTTTGTATTAATGAACCCAAAATTCAACCTAAACAACTCAAACCCAAAAAAATCCCGAACCGGCAAACCGGGTTCTTGAACCCGAACTCGAACCCAAAACCGAACCGGTAACTTAGGAATATTTATTAGGTTCACCATGAGACCTTCAACTTGTTTAGACCCTTAATCATACAATGAACTGCAGACTTGAATTATAGCTTTCACAATTTGTAGTGCTAGGGAGAATATGAAACGTTTGGAAGTGCAAGTTTAGACCAATAATGAAGTCACTAGAATGATCAATACCCTAGTTGTGATAGTGATTTTAAAGGGATGCAATCATAATCCAAACTCAAATTTTTGTTATGACAGCGGTACAAGAATTGCATGTAACATATGTATCCATTGTATATTTGAGGCCCAACTTACAGCGGTACCTTGGAAATAATGATGTAATTTATATAAGTGGAACCTAGTGACTAGTTGTATGAAACCCTGTTCATTGCTGCACTTTTGATGTAATGTATCAACAGAAATGTAATATGCAGCCCTGCTGTTCTTTTTAGTGAAAAGAAGCTGGGTGAGCGGAAACAACTTCCTACACTAATTTAAGTAGGGGAGAGTTACAAAAAATTTCTTCAAACATCTTATTCAGTTATAGAAATAGAAACACATAGAGAAAGAAGGTAGAACAGCAAGAACACATAAAACAATGACACCAGATATACGTGGGGAAAACCTTTTTAGGTAAAAAACCCACCCTCCAAAAGCACAGTACTACTATATTATTTGAAATAAAGATTTCAATGCAGCCCCAAGTACAAAGCTTCTTCAACAAGTGTTTCGAAACAAACACTTGTTCTGGAGTGAATCCAACAGCACTTTGTTACTTGCCAACAAACTATGCACTCTACAATGCAAGGCATACA